>VUQG01001634.1:20373-69696 GCA_015106755.1 Etia nguti | reverse complement strand
CCAGCGGAAAAAAAAAAAAAAAAAAAAAAAAAAAAAAAAAAAAATCTAAGTAAGAGAAAAGGGGAAAAAAAACACCCACCTTAAAGAAGGTTTCTCTTTAAACTGCATCCACGGCGAGTTCAATAAAATACCTATCATAGGAAGATAATACTTGCGATTCCGCCACCCATCTATGTGTCACTGCACCCAGACGAGAGAGGGGGGGAAACAGTAGAAAAACGTTGCATCAACAAGTTAAACAATTCAAGCGCCAGTGTCTCAACAGAGCGGTCATCTGTCCAGGCGCGAGCCTTTCTTTTTTTTCTCTTCTTGACATCCGCAAGGCTCATGTGCACAGGCTTTTCCTCCCGTTGCAGCTACTCCTCAATAAACTCCTGTTCCTCTCGTCGACTGCAAGACCATCCTCCCCCTTCCTCACCAACAAGCCCCGACTGTGGAGAGAGGAGAGAAAATCGTATGCAGAGAGAGGAGTGGTCCTATATCTGCACCCAGAAATTCCTCTGCTGCTTCACTGTGGGGGGAACTAATCAATGCGTAATGGTGGTCTCAGTAGGCGGCATCGCCAAAACCTCAAGTTAACGCTTTTGTTTGTGTGTTTTTCCTCTCGTTGCACACCAGGGACTTACTCCCAGCCGTATATTACTCCGCTCTAATATTATACAATACACATAATGTCGCTAATATAATTAAATGTATTAGATAAAGTGATTTGTTTTCTATGGAGGTCATAATGAACATCGGCTTTATGTCAACGCATTATCGCACATATAGTTCCTTTAAGCGCCTTTTTTTAATGTATATATGCATTTATTTTTTTATTTTTTTATTTAGAAGGAAAAAAAGTAAACCTGATACCACTCGAGCTTGGAGTAACACGTGAGTGCGCGCAGTCTCGAAATTTTCTGACTGTTCAGCATCTTCAGCCTTAGTTTGTTTAATTTTTTTTCTACATAAAAACAAACATCCGATCTCAGATCTGCAACAAATCCTGATCAATACGGTTTCCTGGACTTGCACTGTTGTGTAATGCTGTTGAACAGAGTTACACAGCTTAAAAGGTCAACATCATTGGGCTACACCGCTCTACTGACATTTTCCAAAATAACCATAATCAATTAAATGTCTCGCGTGCTCTATAACGTAACAACACTGGCTTTCCAGGGGAATCGAGACAGCTGTGTCCACTGTGTAGCACGTGTTTAGGCTCAGGCCGTGTTTAGCTGTGAAAACAGCGATTTGGGACATAAAGAGCACGTTCCCGGTAAGGATTTAGCTCCCGTTTTAGCCAGTTTTGTTTTTCAGCACCGCGGACAGCACTCGGGCTTTCAGCTCTGCTGCTCAAGCCGGCTTCTCGTGCAGATGCCTGCCTGCAGGTTACAGATTACAGACGTGTGTTGCCCTGCAGTCACATAATTGTAGAGCTTCTCCAGCTTCAGCCAAACGGTCATGCTTAAGTAAACGCGGCTACCGAGCTCCTTGGAAATGGACGGTCAGTGCAGATGAGGTGTGGATTCATTCATTTTGGCAAATTTACTGCAGCTGTTGCTCTTATGTAAAGTACTGTAATTTGTAGCAAATGAATAGGAAGGGGCTCCCTTTCTTGCCAAAGGACAGTTTGGCGCTATAAATGGCTCCTGATGGACACATTAGATGTTGGACCAGTTTGACCTGTAGCCTTTTACTTTCCAGATCTTCAGCCAGTGAACTACATTCACACCCAGCCTCTGTTCCCTTCTGGCACCATGCCGGGTTTTTGTAGGATGAATGCACAGGACTGTCAGAAGTCCCATTAGTGTATGCTGAGCATGTCAGAACACACTCGGTGTTCAGTTTGAGCCGTCGGGCCCAGGGGCTATGTATTCATCAGGGCATTTAAATATTCCAGCGGTTGCCAAATGGCACCAAACACAGGCTGAGGTGGTTGCCAGACTAGCTGCAAGCTTGTCACAGCACACATAGCCTCAGTGTTTTAGTTTAAAAGGAGGTAAATGTGGTTGTTTAGCATCTACATATGGTGTAATTTAGACTGCACAAGGCATTCATCAGAATTTCTGCTATTTAATAGTTGCTTTCTGAAATAAATACACGATGAAGCAAATTAACAGCTTGTTGTTGTTTTTTTGCTTTTTGTTCTTTATATTTCTGCTTGCATTCAGTTTGTAAAATCAGTCATCCCAAGATATTCCAACAAGTGAAGCCACCGTTCCACCATATGTTCTTTTCGAAAGAACAGTACGAACCTGTCATTTTACACAGTTTCAGTTTGTGACGTGATAGGAGGGTCGGAACGACATCGTCCAAAGTGCTAACGTGCAGCACTTTATGAGCACACTAATTTTCAAGAAGCTCCAAGGTCATTTGAGATGGCTGGTGTTGACACAGAGCTGTGCAGATTATTTAATTACAATGTCTGTGTGTTTATGGATTTAGTCTTTGGATCATGTAATTAGCATTTGTCCTTAACAAGGTTGAGAACATCATCCTGGTGTTTTTGTGGTATTTTGCTTGGACGTCGGGTCACAAATGGAAATCTTGGATGTGGACTTGAAATGAATGCATGTATATTTTTAAAACAGTCTGTAGTATTAATAATAATAGTAATAATAATAATAATAATGATGATGGTGATTATTACACTCTTGTTCTGACTATCTAGATTGTGCTTCCTGACATTTTGATGCTGTACTACTGAAGTGACTCGGAGGCTTTAGGATTAGGTTGTGTAACAGGATAAATTCTGTAAACGGTTCCTTAAGTGTTGTAACCCAAAGGCACGAACCCAAAACAAACACACACTGTCTGATAAGCCCTTAGACATTCATGTGGGCTTACACACACACGCACAAACATACACGGTTATATTTTTCTGGATTTGATCCATTGACAGTAGCAGTCTGCCCGCTGTAGTACACTGATGCAGCCCACACTGCAGCCTGTTTGCTGTATTCTATATTTAGTCGGGTCCAGCTCAGTGATTGAGATGATTAAACAGATGAGTCCCCTTCACTGGATATGCGCCAGGACTTGTTAAGGAAGAAGCCAAGAGGGCAGCCACCATTTGATTCGGGTCATCAATAGAGAAGCTCGAAATATTTGAAACCATTGAGGCAATCTCAGAAGTTTAGGCTAGAAATAACTAGTGAGCACGATGAATCATCTACAGTACAAATACTCACAGCAATGCCTACACCGCCTTTAAGGAGAACCCCATAGGCAAACACTCTGCAAAGGCTTTGATGGAAGGACAGTGGGCTAGTTTAACCTGATAATAAACTTTACATTTATAGACTTCTTCATGAGATGTGGGTCCACGACAAGCAATAAAAAGGTAATAAATAAAAAACAAAGGGATGAGCTGTAAAAAAAAAAAACCCCCCAAAACATCCCAATAAGAGAGAAAATGTCAGAGGAGAATTAAGCACGCAAACTGCACGTGCAGTACCCCATTTCGGGCTCGGCGATGCCCTGGCACGTTTTATGAAATGCTGCTAAATGAAGTCATAATTCGTCATCATGACCTCTGAGCACAATGACACGCTGATATCCTCAGGTGAACAGCCCACAGTCACACCGCCCATCTCCCACCACGTCATCTCCCTCAGCTGCCTCTGCCTTTTCCTTGGCTCTAATGAGTTATTGACCCCCTGCGGATGTGTAAAATAGAACAGGTCTTTTTGGCTTTTTATTTCAAATGCCAGCTGGTGTGTTAGTATCTGCATCCGTACGTGTGCGCGTTCGTGTAAGCGCACATTCATGTGTGAAGCTATTTATATGTGTGTTCATGTGCTCCAGTATGTACTGCAGGGAAGGGAGTTGCCCAGAGTGGGAGGCTGATGCTTGAGGACTTTATGACTAGTTTCATCCCTGTCAGGATTGTTGGGATAATCTGTAATTTAACAACTGCTAGTTGTCAAGAAGCTGCAAATAGGACATACAGGGTATGTGCGGTTCAAAGTACTTGTCGCGCTACCTGTATTGTGTCATTACAAGCATATTATTATTTTTATTTTTTATTTTTTGTGACTTGACACTGTTGAAATAAATAAAACAATGGAACTATCAGCACTGGGGGAAAAAACATACATTTTCTGTTTACAAATCTACTCATTAATTCAATTTATCATTTCTACTCAGGACTTTCTGCTCGGGAATCAACGAGAAGGGGACAAGTGTTTCGCCCACTGGGGCATTTTTAATTGTTTTTCACCCAACTCTTTCTCACTGCGTCTACAGGGAAAGTGGCTCTTGTCATCTGGTGAAGAGGTGTAGAAGGCATTGCAAGGGGAAAGGAGGTGTATGTCACTGTGAGTGCTTGTGCCTATAGCTAAAACAATATGCTGCAGCATGTCTGGGGCTCTGAGAAGTGGAGTACATCACTGCACCATCAGCTGTGTGAGTCCCTTAACTACTAATGCACAAGGGCGCATCAGCTGGAAAATGTAAAGCGTGGCCGTGAGACTGAACCGAACCATACTTTCCCTTACCTTGGCTTGTCTGTTCAACCTTTTTAGAATCTCTTTTGGCCTTGCAACGGCACAGAGGAATGCATTATGTGTATGTCTCTCAGTGTGTAATTAAAAACCAAAGCCAGCATGGTGCCCAACTGGCAAACCCTTGTCGAAACAGTAATTCTTTGCAAGGGGGTTGAGTTGTTTACCCGCCTCATCTGTTGATTGCGTTCCCCATTGCAGAGGTGCTGAGCAGATGCTCTGTGTGGATCTAAACACAAGGCTTTTAACAGGTTCTCGCTGTCTCTGTGTGCAGACGCAGCCTCCAAACGAAATAGAGCTCTTTTCAAATGTGGCAAGTGTTAAAACCTTTATGTTCCAGCTGCTTCTCTGCAATGAAGTGATGGTGAAGAAAGGACTTGAATTAAGAAGCTTAGAATCAGATCACACATTCATCAGCACACTGTTCCTCACGTGTGTGCTTGAACTGGAGCACAGGGGATGGCGGTTAGAAAAAAGGAAAAAAAAAAGATCAAATCTCCTTCAGTATAGAACTCATATTTGTTTGGCAGATGTGAGGTACCATTTCTCTGGATCATGATTGCATTGCCATTTCACTTGATTGATACGTAAATGTCACTGGCTTTAATAGTTCTGCCTCAGACAAAGGTATTCTTTTTTTATTCTCCTTTGCTTTCTTCTGTCTTTTTTTAGATTATCCAGCTGACCATCCTCCCTTTTTTCTTTCCCTTGATTTTAAGGATTCAGCTCATATCCAGAGTGACTCGAGTATCATGCTAGGAAAAGCTTTAATTCCTAGATTACCATCGCCATCATTACAAGCAACCGACAGTGCGACAAAGGGTCAGGAGGGGATCAGACTCTGTGGAAGGGTTGTTTATTTGGGCAGTGGCAGTGTGGGCTTCTCCTGACGTCATTTGTCGGGACTTGGCATTGGTTGGCCTGACCAGTGACATTTGCTTTCCCACCATGTGGCCCCTGTACTTTGAGGCCAGATGGCAGATGATGCCTCCGAAGCAGACGACACACAAACACCCAAGTGTATCCACACACACACACGCACATGCACATGCACGCGCACATACGCACACACGTGTGCACAGATAAACATGCATTTACATAAGCAAGCACACACACACACACACACACACACACACATGCACGTACACTGCTCACAATCAAGTTTCCCTTCTCTCAGCGGGGGGGGGGGACGGGCGAAGCAACAGATCGATTTGTCACCCAAAATAATTTATAAAGTCCTGATAGAATGCCAGAAAGTAAACTTGGGGAAAAGTGGATGTATTATGATTGGAGCCGGGTAGATCGATGCTTTCCTCTCTGTGTGAGGCTCAGCTTGTTTGTTCAGGGTGAAATATCATCATGAAGGCACAGCTCACAGCTCTTACACCTCCCCCTTTATGTGCACTGCAAAATTTGTTCTTCGTTCGCTCTCTGTCTCATGTCCCCTTCCTTTTTTTTCCTGCTTTTATCCGTACCTTTGTCCCACATGAAGGAACGGTCAGTCATCTGTGAACAGCATACAGTGGAACCACCGAACAGGGATTTGTCATTGAACCAGGTATCTGGTGATTTTGTCCGAGGAGACAAATGTTGATAGGCACGCTGTACTTGAGTGTTGTTGCTGAGCGCACATAAGCGTGGCCTATTAACCTGCAGACAGGAGGCAAATCAATTTACTAGCTCTGAAAGTTTTATCAATCATAAGCATCGCGGCTTGGAGGAAGACGGAATGAAGAAGGGCTTCCTCTAAGTACATCATATCAGTAAACTGCGATAAGCATCAGCACTTTAATCTGAAGCTTCTTTGAGCTGCTTTTGTAAAATGATTTCTGCTTTACTAGAAACCGCACAAACCACAGTCGCAGAAAATTATATGGACGGAGGGATGATGACAAGGAGCGCGCATGGTGATTAATCCTCAAGAAAAGCCAATTGTGAGCTGCTTTTCTTAGCTTCTTTAATTATTTCTAATTTGTCTTCCTGCCGCATGTTGTGTAACTTCCGAGGCTATAAATTAACAATTCTTTTTCAGCGAGAAATTGATTCCGAGTTCACAATTTGTGGAGGTTTATTTTTAACCTATAAAGCACAGTGTGAACTGGTAGCATCATTATGAGGTCACAGAGGAGAGTATTGGTAAGGTAACAAATCAAGCAGAGGAACAGAGCTGCACACTGGAGGGGAAAACAATTCATCGCTTTCCACTAACTTTGTATTGCATATAGGTTCCTTCTTGTCGATTCTTTCTGCTAGCAAAAGAAAACCTAAAAAAAACACCTTAAAGTCTCACTGCACTTGCAGCAGTGTAAAGAACCCCAGCTAAGCAGGTGAACTGAAAAACTGAATGTTTCAGGAGGCAATAGTGGATAGCAGCAATGAGATGTGAGGCATCAGCAGGAAGAATGGGAAAACTGTGGGATCTGAACGCTCAGTATGCCTACGTGTGCGGCAAGCAATTTGTCAGTGAAATGTCCTGGCATCATGCAAGTTGTATGAAAGTGGAATTTAAATCATTTAGAAAGGTATGAGTAACATAATTTGTGCCCTAGAAAATTACAGTAGTTTCCTGTAACACATAGCTACCTTTAGCTCTTTATCAGCTAACCAGACATAGGATGCTGCAACATTTCTATTATTTTTTTGCCTCTAGCCAGTTAAAGGGTTTTTGTTGGTGTTTCAGGCCTCAGTTGCATATTATAGTGGTGCCTGTTTTCCACTCCAGTGGGTGTGGTTTGGTGGCAGGAAACACTCTGTCTTTATAAGAGCTGAACTGTAAAGTCAGTAGAAGACCTGGGTGCAATTTATTGGGGCTGGGCAGCTGTGAATCAGCTCATCTCACTTTTGTTTCATAAAATTATGCATTTATTTAGTTATTTATTTTAAGCTTTAACCTCTCAGATCCTCACCTTTTTTTGGATGATAGTGATGATGCCTAGCAACAAGAGATTACAGGTTCTGGCTATGATTGTCAAACAACAAGCTGAAAACTCCACCAATGAAAGCACCCTTCTCCCAAATGACCTAAAATTTCATGTTATATATTCTTAGATGCCAGGCAGTTTGCTGAATACAGTGAGTACATGTATCAGTTGCTAAATAGGTGAAGGGCGTTCTTCACCTGTGCTAACAATTGTTCATCTGATCTAAAGTCTTGAGCCACTCAGTTCTTTATATTTTGTAAGAAAATGGGAAATAGGTGGAGTGATTTATTAAACCTAAAGAGAAATAGTCTGCAAGGCAAAATCAGAGTTTGTAAAATTCTAATGGTCTTGAAAGTCAATATTTGTATAACCACCTATATTATTTAACATAGCTTGAACTCTTAGGCATGCTTTCTTTCTTTAAGTAATCTTCAGGAATCATTCTCCAGGCTTTAAAGCTCTTCTTTGGCTGCCCTTCTGTTCTGATCCCGCTCTGCTTCAGCATGTCATACTAGGGGTTAGTATGGATGCGCGAAGCAGGCTCTGATGAGAGTTAACATGCTTAAAGTGTTTATTTACAGTCAAGTAATAAAGCAAAGATAAAGTGGTGGGGGTAGTGGGATTGGACTGGCATTAAGGTTGCACACACGGGAGCTCTGCAGAAAAGGAGAGACAAAGTTGCTTAAATGGAGACTGTGTCTTTTTTGTCTTACTTGTAGGAGAGGTGAGCTTGAGCCCAGGCGGCAGCTCTTGAGCAGTGGATCTCCAACAGAAGTGGAAAAAGTACAGATATTCTGTACTTAAGTAGAAATACTGATACTGGTGTTAAAAATACTCCAGTAAAAGTCAAAGTACTGATGAAACTTCTTTACTCAAGTAAAAGTAAACAACTACAGGCTCTTAATGTACTCAAAGTAAGAAAGTAAAAAGTAGCTCTTTGGTTTATACCAGCTGTTTTTGTGGAAAACTCACTGAACTGTGTGCTATAGTAATGTAATAAGAATATAATATTAGTAGATGAGAATACAAACTTTGTTTTAATCTAAAATTTAATTCTAATAAATGTACTCAACTTCAGTCAGTTAGTAAGAGCATGAACAGCAAAAAAGAAGGAAATTTAAAAACATTCTGTAGCCTACATTGTAGACGGGGGCTTTGCCTCTAAACAGGAAAATGAGGGGGGACGGGGTTAAAGTGGCTAAAGTTCAGCACATGGGGAAACCCTACAATCAGTTGTAGTGGCTCGGTGTGGGGAAAAGAATTACAACACAATAATGTCTATTGAGAGCTCCAGGGAATTTTTTTTAATGTACAGGCTGCGATAAGCTGATCTGGGTTACTGCTGCTCTGAGGTTTACTGCTCTTTGTGGATTTACACAAACTAACCCTTTTATCGTGCACTAAACTGCAGAGTATTTTGTCACATGTATAATGTCACATATACAGACCCAATATCTGATTTAAAAACACGAGGCATTACTTGTAAGAGTTAAATTTTCAGTTTATCAGATACCACTGAGGAGTCCTTGCCTTTAACGTCTTTCTCATCTTTCTCCATCTCTGAGAAAAGTTAGCATCTTTCTTTTCTCTCCTTGTGAAATACAGCAGCTGGACCTTTAGCTAGCAACACATTTAGCGACAAAGTGCAAACAAACACTTTGTGTGTTTGCTGATGTTTGTTTGAGCTGATAGAAATCCTGCATTTGAAATGGCCTGCCACTTTAAAAATGTTACTCCCTTTATGCTCATCTTCTGTAGGGCTAGCTAGATGCTGAAGTACCACAGCAACTTATGGACATCTGGACTCGTTCCTGTGTTGTGCCAAAATAAATAAATAAATAAATAAAAATATGTCCCGCTTTAACCCCAGACTATGGGACACGGTGTTGCCTCTTCCATCCATTTTTATGCTACATCCGCTGATAATATGATAATATGAACATGTAGGCAGTAATGTACGTCGTAAAAGTAAAAAGTTGTCAGAAAACTAACTAATCAAGTACAGATATCTGAAAATTCTACAGTAACTGAGTATTTGTACGATAAACCAGGAAGTCGGGAATTCCACAGATTTCAGTAATAAGAGAACAAGACAATTAATTGAAAGGAACAGAGAGGCTAAGAGTTAGCTGTTGAAAAATACTTGTTACTGGGATCAGAGTCGGTGGTGAGGAACCAAGGCAGCCTTCTGCATCAAGATACCCTCCACATGATGAGCTGATCTGGAGCAGGTGCAGAAAGGACTGGAAACTCCACCCAAGGACAACTAATATCAGTGAAATTAAACTTAGTGTCAAAACCTCACTTTGCAGCACCACAACACAGCAAAGTTAACCTTTGGGCTCCAGGGAGGCCAATCTCTGACTAATAGTCCTCCATTTTTTGTTTTTCTGTCCAGCTGTGCTTTTCCTGTATTGGCAGTGTGTTTGGTATCATTGTCATGTTTAAAAAAATATCACACAAACTTTCAAAATTTTACACTGTTGTGTGGTGGATCAAAATCTGTCATTGTCACTCCATTAGACCTGTTGTCACTGACAGTCTAGTTCTTGTGTAATTTGGCATACCTCAGCTCTTCTGGGAGCAGATCCTTCAGCTTCCAGGCCCTTTGTCTTTGGAACCAGCTGCCACTTTGCCCCATACTGTAAAGATATACAGACAATTTATTATTGACATGAGAACACATATCTTGACTGTGAGGATACACAGTCACAAACAGTGGGTCTCATTTTCCCCATTTTTGTGACAAAAATGGGGAAAATGAGAAAGCTCCGCATTTTGTCTAACCAGGAAGTATTAGAATAGCACTCAGGTAACGCAAAAGAAATTAAAAAGTAAATAATGCAAGTTCTATAAATCGCTGACAGAATAACATAAAGTAAATGTGTGCACCGTCATTAAGAATACAGTAGTGTCTGAAAATACCTGAAAGAAATTCACACAGTTAACTAAATCAAATAATCAAATTGTGTACCAGAGGCTGCGATGACTGCAACAAAGCCAGACTGCAAACCAGAAGCCCGTATGTCTGATTTATGTATAGAGTGGATGTAAATCACCAAATTATTTCAAATGTGGGGTTGTGGATGCAACCATTACTATCACTTAGGGGGCTAATGGTATCTGCAGCCAGATTTCAAATCAACTTGATTAAATTCTGTCACTTCAAGCACTTGATATTATAAAGACGCCACAATATTAGAAAAAAAACCCCCGCCAACAATCAGACAATCCCTTTTAACAGGAAGAAACAGAACCAGGCTCAGGGGCAGTCATCTCCCACAACTAGTTGAGGGTGTGGGGAAAGACAAGAGAGAAATGTGAGACAGGACAAAAGACCCACTACTGAAGGGAGAGCCAGAGTTTAATAATTACTAATGATTAATGCAGTAGTGGTGTATACCCCTGTAGGGAGTGAAAAGATGTGAGTGAAGAAACGCTCAGTGCATCATCAGAAGCCCCACAGCAGCCTCAGTCTACTGCAGCATACTCAAGGGATGGTTCAGGGTCATCTGATCAAGCCCTGATTATACATTTTAAGCCTAATATTAAAAATAAAGAGGGTGTCAGTCTCCTGAATCCAAACTGGGAGCTGGTTCCACAGAAGAGGGGCCCGGAAGCTGAAAGCTCTGCCTCCCATTCTACTTTTAGGAGCTCTAGGAACTACAAGTAAGCCTGCAGTGTGAGAGCAAAGTGCTCTGCTGGGATAATAAGGTAGTATGAGTTTTTTTTAAGATATGATGGGGCCTGAAATTAAATTAAATTTTGGATTTAACAAGAAGCTAGTGAAGAGAAGCTAATGTGGTAAAAATATAGTCTCTCTTTCTTGTCCTTGTTAGTACTCTCTCTCCAGTGTTTTGGATTAAGTGGAGGCTTTTCAAGGAGCGTTTAGAGTAGCCTGATAATAATGGATTAAAATAGTTAAGCCTAGAAGTAATAAATGCATGAACTAGTTTTTCAGCATCACTCTGAGACAGAACTCTTCTAATTTTACAGATGGAAAAAAGCAGCACTACATGTTTGTTTATGCACGTTGAAGGACATATCCTGATCAACGATGACTCCTACATTCCTCATGGTGTTATTGGAGGCCAAGGTAATGCCATCCAAAGTATCTGTTTAGAAACCATGCTTTTAAGATTTTTAAGGCAGGGTATATGACCCCAGTTTTATCTAAATTAAAAAGTAGAACACTAGAGGTGATCCAGACCTTATGCCTGTAGTTTAATTAACTGATTTGTATCATGTGGCTTCTTGGATACATAAAGCTGGGTATCCTCTGCAAAGCAATGAAAATATATACAGTGTTTTCTAATAATATTATCTAAAGAGAGTATATATAATGTAAAAAGTATTGGTCCCAACAACCCTGTGGAACTCCATGACTAACTTTTGTGGGCGATGAAGGCTTAAATTATATTAGGTTTATATACACAAATTGAAATATATCAGATATACTATCAGATATACTCTGTAGTAAAATATTGTGATAAATTGAACATTGTACTGAGGTCTAACAGGACAGAGATGAGTCCATTGTCAAAAGCTATAAGAAGATCATTCGTAACCTTCACTAGTGCTGTTTTTGTGCTATGATAGTCTGCTATAATGAATTCAGATCCTGACTGAAACGCTTCAAATAAACCATGCCTCAACTGATTATCCAGCAGTTTCACAACTACACAACCTTTCAAGGAATTCAGCATTTTGAAAAGAGATAATGGAAAATTAATTAAAGGATTGATAGCACTCATATCTCATTTTCTAATAGAAGGATGCAGCCTGCAGCAGGTTTGCATACCTTAGCATAAATACTAGCTAGACCATCATTGTTCAAACATCACAAAGTCTGCCTAGAATGGTACACCGTGTTTGTTTATCTGTCCAAAAAAGACAAAATTTAAAAAGAGACTGTTTGTCATATCATGTAGAGGTGTGTACCACATTCTTTCCTGTTTTCACTCTTGGTGCAGAACTAAGTTAGCCAACTGTGGGATGGGTAGATATGACAGCGATGGTAATCTTCTCATCTTACTCTCAGCAAGAAAGTAGGCAAGTGTGTTCCCACAAATGTTTATTTATTTATTTATTTATTCATGTGTCGCAGCAGAGTAGTATCATCAGCTATTTTCGGTTATATACCACTGAGCGAACCTTCTAATCGGCATCTTTAGCAAACAGTGTGTATAGGGTAATAGGGAAAAGACCAGTATGGGTATATGTCATAAACTCAATAAAACTCAATTGAAATTCCATTGAAGACACGATTGTCTTACCCTTTAAAGAAAATCTTTACATGGAACAGCTTGATACAAAGATAATGATGTATTTCAGTCTTGCAGAAAGAGCAATATAACAAATGAATGGGTGAGCTGCAATGAATAACGAGATAACCTGCCTATTAAAGATAAAGCGGAGGTGTTGAGGTCGTCAGCTCCTGAGCAGCTGCTATTGGATGGCAGTTCAATTTAAGAGGGGGTGGACCGTCCTTTGAGAGTTTTGTAATTAATCAAAGTCCCCCTTTAAACTCAACTATTTCACATTCAATTTTATCTGTTCGTCTCCCACGTGCAAAGCCCTTGTGTGATGTGAGCCCATATCTTAATTACTCTCAGATCACTGATACCCCCCCACACACACTCACGGTATCTCTTGAAGAGACAGAAAATCATTTTACAGCTGAGCAGATAAGTCCCTGTGCTCCCTTTAACAGTCGTCGTGTCCCCCCCGCTTCCCTCACCACCACCACCCCTCGCCAAAGCACATCTGACAGTGTTTTAATGACAGACAGACAGCGAAGGGCCTTGTTCCGATAATTCCTCAGCTACATATACAGAACCCCCCCCCCTTGCATTTGTGATGGATTTCAAATGGAGCCCTTGCAAAAATATTATAATTTCAAAGCAGACATACATCGTTAACATGTTATTAATGGCAGTGGCTGGTGGAACTTGGCTGCTACTGTACAAGTTTTTCAAGTTGAGTGAAAGATCATTATGGAGCATGGAGCATGGATTTGTGAGCGTTTACTGAAGATGTGTCCGGCATTATTATTGACCTATTCCAGGGCCACAAATCACTGAGTCGAATTCGGTGTCATGTTCTGCTTAATGCACCATTTTATCACGTTTTGTAAGGGGGAAAAAACCCACTTTATGTTTTATGCTGAGCCGCCACCTCTAGGTCAGCATCAGTTCTAGCTTAGTCACCCAAAGACTTAAAACTTCAGTGTGGTTGGTTTTTTTCTCTTCTTCTTCCATTTTTTTGTGGTGATGCCCTTAACTTTCATATCATGATCATAGGAACCCTGTCATAAGTTCATCATTGAGTGTTTTCATGTATCTTTCACAGGAAATCAAATATTTGGACACCTCCGTGAGCTACTGCTGTAGAAAGCAATTGCAGTGGGATGTTTCTGTTGATGAATATCTAAATGGAACAAAGTTTGGACAGAGAGCATTACTGAAATCACATGAAAACATTTCCAGAGTTGGACTCTTGCTCACAGTGCACACAGTGAAGTGCCTGGAGCTGCTTGTCAGATGTTACGATGGCAAGGCGCACATACAGACTTTAGAATGACACAGAGCGTGCCTTTTGATGCTGAAATAATTATAAAACCTTCATTCTATAAATAAACCTGCCACATTAACGCGCAACATTTTGATATGCTAATCACTGGTATCTTTTTTTTTTCCTATAAAAGGGAAAAAAGTGCCCGAGGGCAACTCTGAGGCTTTGAGAGCAGCTCAGGGGCTACGCTACAACACAAGCATGTGGTTAAATTAAACAAGAGACTGAAACAAACACAAGGTGAGCGACACAAACTGAACTGCTGATATTAAATATATTTCCACTTTCTGATCTGCCTGAGCGGCACCATAAAAGCACTTCCATTTCACCCTGCCTTGGTGTGCCTCGTGTCTAAATTAGAGTGGTAAAAACCCCATTTTATTACAATTGAACTTTCTCATTATGGTTGAGCTCACCACCAGGAGTATAAACATCATTAGATCAACTTTTGCTGCATAAAGCAACACAAATATTCACCTGCAGCGGCTTGGTTTTTTTCCCCACTGGCGGATGAATCAGCATGCAGTTGTCTAATCACCTCCTTTCACTCTTCCAGCTTGTTACTGGCTAATCATGCTCATTTAAATAGCTCACATGTGTAATTACTGCTGTCAAGCAGTCCCAGACCTAACAGGTCAGCTTGCTCAGAGGGCCAAGCCCATTATGGAGACGTTAAGTTATGATCATAGCTATAGGCCAGCTGTAGTAATACAGCCCAGGGGAACAAAAACCACCGTCTCTCACTGGGAAAAAAAAGTGTTTGTTTAACATAAAACGAGGTGCTTGTGTGGTGTGTGTGTGTGTGTGTGGCGTGTTGCTTCGATTAGCATAAATGACCATAACTCATTTATGGCTCATCAGTGGCTGCTGTTTTCTAATCAGACCATTTAAGTAAAAATCACCAGGCCCTACTAATGAAAGCGGTGACTTTGTGCTTCTGTTTTTCTTCCAACAGCAAATACAGTTCAGTTTTGTTGGTCAGAGCTAATGACAGTGATGATGAAGAGTTGATTGGTTTTATTTTTCCAAGGTTGTGTGAGGTGGGCTAGAGCCTAGTCACGTCTTGGGAAGTGTCTGTACATACCGTACGAAAGGATGTTCTTATTTAGGATGCGGAGAGAGACACTCTGAGGATTAGCCGCAGCTTTTTCCGTATGGCAAAAGCACTCTCAGGACACCTTCAAGTCTTTCTCACTTTCCCTTTAACTCCCTCTCACTTTTCTTTTACTCCATTGCCACACTCCCAGGAGGTGAAAGAAATAAGCCCTGAACTGCTGGAGGAGAGGAAGAATAGGAAGTGAGAACATGGTGAACACAAATTCACAAGGTGTTTCACTGAGGTGTGTGTGTGTGTGTTAGCTGCATGTATGGGAATACACAGACATCTGGGGATCTACTGGTTCCTGCAGGCGATAAAATAATGCTAAAAAGCAGTGCGGATCTGCAGCTGACTGAACCAGTGTTATGGCTGCTTTATGGGCTGTGTCCATCCAATCAGAGCTCTAATTAAGCAAGAACAGTGGTGGTGGAAATGGCGAGGATGTATTGTTTACCAGAGCCTCAAGACTGCACCATGTTGACACGGCCGTTTTATTATGAGCAAATAGCTCAGATTTTTTATTTCTTTTTTTTTTTCCCTAGCATCTTCTCTGCTTTAAAGAGTCTTGGTGAGGCAGACCCAGGAGGCTGTACATTCTATTTCATTTCCATTTGAAAAACAGTGCAGTGGAAATGACAAATGCGTGAGGCCTATTGAGAAGCCTTCAGGGCAGTAATGTAAATAACAGAAATTAATCATCTTCTCCAAAGAGAGAGAAACACGCCTCACAGTCACAACAAAGGTCACAAATCTGCCCTACGCCTTCACATCTTCCAAACAAGAAATGACAGACTTCTGACACGCCGCTAATGTTTGAATGTGTGGTCCGTTTGCGTGTGTGTTTCCACAGCGTGTGTTTTCATGCGTGTGTGCAATCATCTTCCCGTGCATGCCTTATTTTTGATTGTGTGTGTGCATTTTTGAGCTCGCCTTTGAATTTCTTTCGTTTATTTGTGTATGAGTATCAGGTTGTGCACGTGCATCTGCATCCACACACCTCTGTTGTCTGCGCGAGCGAGTGTTTGGTCGCACGTTCTCAGAATACCTTTTTTCTCCGAGGCTGAACCATCTACTTTTAGCTGACAGCAAATAGTTGAGCAGAACCAATTTAATCTTGTTTTTCAGTCCAGGATGACATACGGGGGAATAAAGCAGTGAAGCTTGTCCTAACTCTCCTGGTGGAGGCAGCCACTACGGGCAGACATTCACTGAGGAATAGATGGTAATTGCAGTGTGTTGATTTGAACTTTATAGGCATCATGGGAAGCTATGGCAACGCAGTGTTGTATTACTTTATACTGGGCAGAGACATTCTGCAGCCCTCTTATACTTAGTGTAACAGCTGCTGGGGAAACTAATTTGCAGCTCGGGAAAATACTACCTGACAGATCGATTCACCAGTTGTACCCACAATTAATGGACGACTCACTCTCGTGGAAAAAAGAAAGAAAGAAAAAAATTTCCTCCGGGTAGCTTTGGCACAGGAGAAAGGTGGCATAAATGCTGCTCTCCTACAACTCATAAATGTCACAATTAAAACAAACCACAAGCTCTGTGTGCATTACAAAGCCTCTCAAGGGACAACTTGACATTTGGACAATCAAGTCAAGTTTCTCATCGCAAAGAAAGATGGCTTTTTATGTTCCCTGGCAAGAGCTTGTGCGTCGCAGCATTACTGCACTCATTTGGAGAAAAAGAGGCAATTGTGTCGGAGATAAAGCGGCGGAGAATGTTGCACATATATTCATAGGACCAAGAGCAAACCGAAATAGGCTTTTTCAATGACAGCGATCTATACATAGAGCTGGTCTGTGCTGAAGTGTTGGCGGTGAAGAGCACACACCAGCTGTCAGTGTGAGGAAAGAGAAGAAAATAGCTTTCATCGCAGAGGGGAGAGGACTGTCGGGCCACTCGGAGGCAGAAACTGAATCAGTCATACATTTTCAAATAAATTCATATGGGAAGAACGGAATCTGCAGGAATTCAGAGTGCTACGTAACGCAACCTGAACTGCTGATGATCCCCGGGGGGAATCTGCAGATGAACCGAGTGGAGCCACAAACAACAAATCCTTTGAACTCCTGGAAATCTGCAGAATCCCAACCAGATTAACAGTGGCTGTGCACCAAAAACAGTCAATGAAATTTTTAAAGCAAAGCCTCCCTGATTGTTTTACATAACACCGGGGTGGAAGTGACTGCATTTGTGTGTCGACTCCGTCTTGACTTCCTCCATTCGCAATGGCTGAAGCTGGGTAGCTTATTCTTGCCCTGTTGCTTGTGTTTTTGTTGATGGACAAAATTATGGGATTTGACTAAGAGGATTAAAATGACAGCAGTTAATGAGACACAGCTGGGACTGGATCACAACACACAAACTGTATCGCACCCCCTCACACTAACCCCCCCAGCTCCACCATAAACACAGACAAACACACACACACACACACATAATTTGAGCATGTACATCAGCGCACACACACATATTTGAGCTCCCTCTTATTTTCTTCACCTAAAGACCCTACGACAAGCTGCCAATCACTTTCACATAATGCTTATTACACAGGGTTTATTATCCCTGTCAAATGAACCAGATTAATTATGTCTTTTCTGATGGATTTGAAGTATTTAGCCTAACAGGGCACACTGGGAATAATAGCATAATTGTAAGCTCTCCCTAACCCCCTCCCCTGTCATGTTAAAAAAAAACACACACACAACACAACAAACAAACAAAAATGCTCCATTAAATGTTCGTTACAGAGAAAGGGACAATATGTGCACATGACAATGAGACTCCGGATGTTGCAAATGAAATTCAAGGTTGAGCCACATCTCATTACCCACTTGATCCATGTTATTATGTCTTATAAAGTCTTCCACCATGACAGGATAAAAAGGAGAGGCTGGCATCGGCAAGACAACATTTTATTGCTTTGTTGTGATGTAGAATTAATGCCCGCCCGGCAGAATTGATAGTGACATATTATAATCTTGTAAAGTTAATACGTGCTAGCAAACAGCTGTCTGTTTGCACATAAAGCAGACCTTAAGCAACACTGGGGTTATGTTTCAGTTCGCACTACAAATGCAGTTCGTGTTTCCTCGGCACGCAGCCAGCAGCAGTATATTCGGGAGCTGTAAAACTAAAGCAGTGAGCTGAAAGACGTCAAAAGGGTCCGGCGCTCTGAATGGAAACAACAGAATCAGATGATAATTTTCTGTGGGCTTCTTTGTCTTTAAGAGTGGCTCATTTCGCACTTCATAAAGTCATCCAACCCACTGTTAATTATTAAGGGTTTAAAAGCAAATGATCCACATAATCCAAATGTATTTTTTTTTAAATGAAGACAACAGTGTTGTGACAGGCATTCAATGGTTGATACTAATAACCAAATAAGATGTCTGTCTTTACTCATGGATTAGAGTTTAAGTGTTAGCAGTCAGGGGAAAGCCTAGATGTTTAAAGTAACTGTGTGTAAGATCTCACCACTAGATGTCAGTAGATTGCACATTTTAAGTGCATAATTCTAGCTGACTTCGAAACGATGACAGCGATACTGAGGTGAGTTTTTGAAGTAAAACAGTATTTGAAATGGATCCAACATTGCTGGACTCAGACCGTTAGTGAATAAGCTCTCGCATATTGTGAGAATGTAATCAAACTGTTTATCAGAGTTAGCTGACATAATGTTAGCTTAAAACCAGCAGGGTTGTTGTCAGCTGTTCAGACGTGTTCGGGTCCCATGTCTAATCTGCTGACAATAAGTAATTGCAAAAATATCAGGAAATATTTATGCACGTTTTAATGCGTTAGAGTACTGACTTCAGTTCATGACATGAGGCCTGAGGTGAGGAGGAAGGTCGTGTTGTTGTTGTTTTGTTTGTTTGTTTGTTTGTTTTTTCAAATCTTTGGTGAAGGGAAACCCATCTCTGACGATTAAACAAGATCTTTCATATCTTGAATCTGAAGCTGCTGACATAAATGAAAATTTGCAGATGAACACTTACGAGTTCTCTTGTCCTCTTGTCCTCTGCCCTTGGCGTACTACATGTGTGGCCGGTCTCTCGCCACATAGGTAAAACGGGGTTAGGCGAAACAGCAGCATCTATCTCGGCCACTGTATTCAAGATGGTGGGACAACATGGTAGCTTCCACAAACTGGCGCCCGCTCCTATGTATAATGGTTTAATTGTACGTTTATGAGAACGCGCGAGTTTGTTAGAATACATAATTACCCACTAATTAATGTGTATTCATGAGTACAACATTGTTTTTTCTATTAAGTAAACTCAAAATGACAACTGAGGGTATATGTGTAATCATCTTTAATTGAATTTAAACACTTTATTTTGTTAAATCACCACTTCTGCTGTACATGAATAAATATCTGTAATCCGCATGGTTGCGCTCTCTGCCTGTAGGCACAATAATGTCTCGTGTGGTATGTAAATGTCACCATGTGATATTTAGTGCAGCAATTATAATATCCTATATATGGAATAACTTTCATGACAAAATTAAGGATTGATTTTCTGTGATGATCACTGTCATGATTACATCTGCCCCCAGATTTCCAGAAAGTCAATATTTTCATTCTTCTGCCTTCATCAGTCCACTGTTGAGTAGTGAGAAATCTACTGAATCGTTTTGATAAAGATGGGGGAAGGGCACGAAATGTATTCTGCTACTTGACGTCTTTATGAGCAGCCCGTAGCATACTAAAGGCAGCACGCTTAATTAAATTCACGGGGGACTTTGATGGGCATACATGACAGTAATGTGGCCTGGACCTTCTCGATAATGTAATATGCATGTTAATAAAGAGGCCTCTAGTTTTAAGTTTTAAAATAATGTAAGCAACACATTATTAAGCATGGCCCGGAGCATGTCAGCAAGACTGAGAAGCTGCACTGCATGCTTTTTGGTGGCTGCCCTAGCTCTATGCACCTATATGCTTGTGTGTGCGTGTGTGTGTGTGTGTCCATCTGGGTGGGTGTTTTAATCTATGTGACTTTGATGCATTATATTGCATTTTCTCTTACAGCAGTCAAAAAAAGACATTACCTGTGCGAGTTTGCTGCGGCGTGTTATTTCAGATTCCTCTTATCTTTCAGTCTTATAGAAAGCCCACCATGAGGTTCAGGCTTTTTGGGTGGTGCAGTAAAAAAAGAGGTGACTGTATAATAATGAAACTTTGATATAACTAGTTGTGGTTCATTTTTTGAAGCGATGCTGCACTGGTCAGTCGCATACAAAAGATAAAATGAAAAGTAGGGCTTTACATCAGAGGGAGCTCACAGCGTTAAGGCTGTGGCGCGAATTCTGGTTACATGGTGTGATGTGGGACCAGGATTGAGCCAGCCAGATCAGAGGGATAACCCATTGCTTCGCAGCTTTCCTGTGGTCAAGCCTGCATGACGGGCATGACATCTCACCGTGCAGTACTGTCTGCTTGTATTAGCATTCAGCAATTAATTTGAGCACTTGTTTAGACTGTACACAGTGAATCTGCTTCAAATATTTGAAATCATGTCGCCCCTTGAAGGCTCAAGGGCCACGGTATTATTTAGCTTGGCCCGATGCTGTGATGAATAAGTCAATTTCTACAAGTGTGCTCAGAATGCTATTATGCTAATATTAACAGACAAGCCATCTGCAAGGAGCGTCAAGTAGGATGTACTTTTTTTTTTTTCTTCTGAACTATTTCTGCTTAGTGGAACATTGAATGCACAGGTGGATTTAACCACCTGTGCGCATTTTTAATACAGCATTTTCAAAAAAGCTCGGCGCCCGTGACCGAACAAAGTGTTCTGTAATAGGAATTGGGATACTCACTGAAATGCAAAAGACAGCACAGGTGGTGCCCAATGACCCACAGGCCCCTATCATCTCCAGGTTTAAAGCTGATTGAGACCAATGACTTTGACTCTTACAGTAAGAGGGAACAAAAAGTTATGCTTCCATTTGGAATCAGCCTGAGTTTCAGCCCACACACAGGGCACGCTTCAGTGGTCTGAGAAATTACAGGATACCACCCCTTCCAATTTCACCATCACTGGACCGGGCTGTTGCAGGCTTCTGAAACAATTACCCCAAGGGGACCAGAGCAACCTTGTTTATACCTCATTGAGCAGCCACAGTTCCAATTTAGCACAGGTAATTACAACATCGTTATCTTCTCCTAAATCTTCACCAAAGGTGCTATCACAGAAAGCTACCTTTGGCTCAGCTCGCCATTTGGACAGTGATCGAAACAAACACAGCATCAGTATGCCCAGGCATTTCTTGGACGGGCTTATGTTCGTTCTCCAGGTGTCGGTGACCCAGCGCAGCCTGCTCACCCAAAACACATCAGTCACACTAACACACATCTGTCGTACCGGTCCAACCCACTCCATCACAGCACACGGCTGGTCTCTCTCCTTGGATGTCCCACCCCGCTTGGAGAGGACAAACAAATCTTCTGATTTGCCTCTAATCTGCAGTCTACCCAGCAAGGGCTGCCGTCAACTCGCACATCAAGGACAAGCCCTCCGCAGGGGGGCTATCCATTAGCACAGCATCATCCCTTCACCATAGTGCGATGGGGACAGGGCAGAGGGATACGCTCCAATTAGAGATGGAGACATGGGGACTTTGCCCCTGACATGTCCCTGCTGCTCCACAAAAGAAGTGTGAACACACCTTTCTCAGAGGAAAAAGGACGCTTTTTCTCCCTGTCATTTCTCCTGCCTCGGGCTGTTGCTGTTCATACACCTCATGAAGCTAAACCATTTCACATCACGCTGTTTCTTTTCGTGTGCGTGGTGCTGCCTGCCTGTTTGAGTCTGCTCTGTTCGAGCATGAATGACTGGCCAAGCTTATATGTATGTGTGTATATGGCAGAAATGTGTGCCTCTTGCCTTGTGTGAAAATGCTTTCTTAGGGTGGGAGGTCTTTGGTATGCATCTCTCGTTGGAGGCTTCCATCAACAGAAATCCATCCCTCTCTATAGTGCAGCAACTATTCAGCAACTGGTTTGAGGGCTTGGACCAGCTTCATGCTTTACGCATTTGCATGCTGCATGAACACAATCTGCTGACGCCCAGTGGGAACTCCTTCCATCCATTTGCATTGTTTTTACACCCCTACACGAAGCGAACCAATTTGCGGCTGTAGTCCGTCTTGATTTTTAATCAGCTTACGTGTAAGAGACACAGACAAAAGCAGAGCAACAACAGGCTAATGAATATTTCATCGATATGAATAAAACACATCGCGGTCCTGATTCAACTACAGGAGAGCGTACCTTTCACTGGTCCCGCGTGTGCCTGTCCGTTTGAAAGGAGAACGTTGAGCGCTCAGATATGAATGAGTTTTTGCGTTAAAAGCAACTCCAAATCCTAACTTTCCAGTGGCCTTCAAAGTCCAGATCTACACAAACACAGAGAAAATCTAGAGTATTTGGTTGATTATGCAGTGTATCAACTATGCATGAAGCAATTACATAGCAGAGCCTTCAGGCTTGGATGGAAATTGAATGGATGCA
Source organism: Etia nguti (assembly GCA_015106755.1). Lineage (NCBI taxonomy): Eukaryota > Metazoa > Chordata > Actinopteri > Cichliformes > Cichlidae > Etia > Etia nguti. The sequence continues at coordinate 47,082 of VUQG01001634.1, read as the reverse complement.
TTCCTACAACAATCCCTCTCTCTCTCTCTCTACATGTTCATTCATTAACCCGCCCGGGCAACCATTTGTTTGTGCAAACACTTGTTTAGCTGTTTGTTTGCTGGTTCATTTCCCTTTTTTTTTCTTTATTTGCTCCGAGAGATGTCAATGTCTTTTGACCCAATCTTCCGGGATTTCCATCTGAGTTGAGGAGACAGCCGGCATTGACAGATAGAGGTCAAAGGTAGAAGAGGCAGTCCTGGGGACAAGGCTCATGGTGACAGAGGAAGGAAGATGAGAAATAAACTGCAGAAGCTTAGATTGATAGGAGTTTAAGGAGCGGGAGGAAAAATTAAACTCGGGGGAGGCAGGGAGGGAAGGAAGAAAGGGAGGGTGGGAAAGGCTGGATCAGAGTAGATGGAAAAGAGAGAAGAGAACAGGAGTCAGCATGATAGGGGCACGCTGGAGAATGAGTTTTTTGCCCCGAGAGCACCATCTTCAAAAGCTTTTGGGGGCATGCCTTTACACAATTTTACTTTTAACATAATCCAGACTTTTGTGTTTGTCGGTTTGTGTGTGTGTGAGAGAGAGCGAGAGAGAGAGAGAGAGAGGGAGAGAGGGAGAAGCATCTCCATGCAGAAAACCCCCCCTCATCTTCCAATAGTCGAACACCAGTGATATCTTTGAGGGTAAAGTTATGCACTGCATTAGCATGCTCTAAATGAACTAGAACAGTGATTTGATTGATTCATCTGCAGTCAGTTTTTTTTAGGTTGTCTTTAATGTACTTTTGTTTGTCTGCTTCTCTGTTTTTGTGTGTGTGTGTGTGTGTGTGTGCGTGTGTGTGTGTGTCTGTGGGCCTGTCTTCCTTTCTTCCATCTGGATTCTTTTAATCCCATTCTCTTCCTCTAATCCATCTTTCTCAGCCTCTTCCTCCCACACTCTCTTCCCCTATCTTTGCCCTCTCCGCTTTCCTCTTCCTCCCCCCTATGCTTGTACCCCCCGCCCCCCTTCCTTTTTTTTTTTCTATGCTGCTTGATAGCTGCTCCCTGCATGGGGAAGAGCTGTATCTTCCCTGATTCACTTGGCATCCACTCGAGATAAACATGTTGTAGTGGACAGACGCCTGGGTCCCGGTCCGGAGGAGCAGTACGGGGAGGACAGACTGACGTGGGTGGGCCCTGCCCCGGTCCCAGCGTCAGCACAGACAGCAGCGGGCAGCGCCAGCCACTCGGCCAGATGGTCTTGAGTCGAGTTCTCGCCACTGTTCATCAGATGCACCCGCGCGCTCTGTCTTGCCTCGCCATGGCCTCCAGCATCATGTCACAGTGGAACCAGAGAAAATTAGCACCTAATTATAGGCTCCTCTCTGTGAAGAATGGTATTGGTTCAGGTGAACTGTGTCACCGTGTGGAGGCTGCTTGGCTGACTCACCGTGGTACCGAGGCCCACAGACCACACAGCAGACATAGGGAATGTGCGCACAAGTCATGGAGAAGACACACACACATACACACAGGAACGCACACACATAAACACAAGCAAAAGGGTAGACCTCCCTCCTTGCAGGTTGGTTTGCACCCCGCCATGAGGACGCCACAACAGAATCCACTTGTGTTCCATCTCTGATCCAACAGGATTAATTACACAAACAACAGAAGCCGTTTCCCCCTGCTTTCTACGCTCCGCGGGCTTCCTCGTGTTGAGCATGGTGTAGTCAATCTTTACTGGGAACAATGGAGATTGCATTATGGTGTCTTTTCTGGAAATGTGGATACAGATGTGAGCTTGCCTATGCTGCCATCTTGTGATTGCATCTGGACAAGTACAGGATGCAAACAAGGTGGACTCGAAGAAAAGCCCTTCATTATTTATTTGACGCAACATTGTATCATGATATCGAGTTAAAGGTAAATGAAGACCTTTAGGAGAGTCGATTTTAAATGTTGGTTGCACATTCTGAAGTTTGCCGGGAAGAAAGTTTTCAGCTCTCAAATATCTAAAGGGCAGCTACTCAGCTGAGAGCTGCTGTGATCGAAAAGAAAAATCCTGACAGCTGCTCAGACAGAGGAACCAGCAGTGGTCAGAAAATAGCTGCATGATGAAACTATGGAAATGTAAAACGTAAGAGATGCCTCTTGCAGAACCCGCGAAGCATCTGCCAGCACAGCGTGAAATCAAATAAACCAAATCATTTTCGTCTGGAAAGTTAGCAATTAAATCTTTATTAGGTCTGCAAAGACTTACCAAAAAAAAGGTTAATATAACAAAAAAAAAGTCAATTTTGTCATTCTGAAATCATACAAAACCATACTGTATCACACTCTAAACACTGTTACTCTAGCATCTGTTTAACATTCGTGTACTTAGTTGTGCCATTTAGGGGTCACTCAAGGACTTCTGAACCACAGTGCTGCCCCCACACCCATCTGAATGTGGATGCATACCTGTGAGTGTACACACACACATCATCTGAAGTTTAAACAATAATTTGGCACAACAGCTTCTCTGCCATCAGTAATTCTGTAAGCAAATGTCCTTGCAGGTTTCCTTGCATGTTTAGTAGATTGTGATCCTTGCTGAAGAGCAAACAGCGGTGGTGGAAATGAAGTACTGAATGATGCATGCACATGAGGAGAAAAGCGTGGAGGGTCAGAAGGGGTGGAGTCTTTTTGTCATTGTTGTTGTTGTTTTTATGGTACAGCCACTTTGTACGGGCTTCCTGGCACGTTATCGTCGCCCCATTTTACAATGACGGTGTAACTGCCCTTGTCCTTCACGGTATAGGTGACATTATAGAGCTTGTTGCCCATGTGCTTGACGTAGACCTCCTCGCAGGGAGCATGGGGTCCGTGGACGCCCACCATCAGCATGTTGGTACCTGGATGAAGCAGCAAGAGGAGGATTTAATGATAGTGGGCTACAAAAGCTGGTGGTTATCCAAGTTTAAATATTATTTTATTCAGCCAATGAAAAGAAAATGTATGATGTCAGAGAAGTTTCCTACGGTGACAAAGTAATAGAGAAATATTCCTCGCTTCTGCAGTTCATCACGACCTCTGTGATGACATTGTCTTGTGTTTTTTATACATTTCTTTGGTTCTGCAGCTCAACTTGATTCCTGTTTTCAGGAAAGTAGACTTTATGTTTCTTGTGTAGCATTAAATATTAGAATATTACACTAAGTTTGCAGCTATCTGCCGAAAGAAAATGAGCGTTTTATCATTTACCAGGCATTTATGATGTCATGATATTATCAAATTATTTGTTGGAGCCCAAAATAAGTGAGGGAGGTAGCGTAAAAATATATAGAGCTTTGATGATATCAGAATTTTAGGTTTTTATGATGATTTATTAATTTATTAATCTCTGACTCTCTTCCACAGTTTGTCTTTTGTCCTTTCTTCCTCCCTTCACTCACAACCGGTCACAGCATATGGATGCTCCTCCCTGAGCCTGGTTCTGCCGGAGGTTCCTTCCTGTTCAAAGGGAGTTTTTCCTTCCCACTGTCGCCAAGTGCTTGCTCATAGGGGGGGTCACCTGATTGTTGAGGTTTTCTCTCTATTATTGTTGGGTTTTTACCTTAAAATATAAGGTGCCTTGACGTGACCGTTTTTGTGATTTGGCACTAGATAAATAAAAATGAATTGAAATTGAATTGCACTTTTATATTGTGAAATATGTAAATCCAGATCCCACTCTTTCACTGCATAAAAAAACCCTGAGATTACTCAGTTGACAATAGCTTAAGACTGCCTGTTAACATATGGTTAAAGTTTGAATCATTTAATAGAACCTCACTTTGGTGTCTGTATATACCAGTGTTTGAAATCATATCTTTTCTGTATTCACGCAAAATATGTTTGATCTCTATCGCCTCACCTGCTTTGCTGCAGTCAACAGTAAAATTGTTTTTCTGCCCAACCAAAGCCTTGGACAGCCCTGTTCCACGACAAACCACCTTGCTAGCATCTGACGTCATTTTGGATGAGGTGGTAGAAGAGGAGGAGCTGTAAGCGCCACCCACTTTGGATGTTTTGGTAACCGTTTCAACCAAGACGGAGGAGGTCTCGTGGAGGCTGTGTCCCCCTGACAGCCTCGGGCCTGCGGAAAAGAGAAAAAGAGACAGATAAAGAGAAAGAGAAAAAAAAGTTATCTCCAGTCATCATGGCTTAATCCAGACATTACATAACACACTCGGTATTGACAAAGATATGAGGGAGGAAAAGCTGCTGTTTATAGGGAGAGTTTCTCCTCAACGGAAAAATGCAAGGAAGCCCAAATTGGAAAAGATTTTATACCACTTTCAAATAAAGTGAACTTTCAGGGACTCTTGGGAGTTGTTTTCAAACTTGAAAGCATTTTTATGTAACCCTAATAAAAAAAAAAATGGGAATGGTTTTTTTTTTGTCAGCCAGTGACAGGAAAATATTGCTGCAGTGCAAGAGAAAAACAGCTTTTATCTAAGATGAACACGGAGAAGCACACACGTGGAAGACGTGACATTTTCATTACTTCTGCACTTTTCAGAGACGCACTTATCTCTCAATCGAAGACCTATCATGCAGATATATACTGTCAAGCACACCTGTGATTTTGGCTTTGAAAGGGCTGCCCACTATGTGCTGTGGCCCGCCGTATTTGATGGTGATGAGATAGTTGCCGGGCGCCATGGGTGTGTAGGTGATCTTATAGCCTTCAGGACACTCCCGACAGTCCATCTTGACCTTGGACGGTCCGTCGATGTTGACCGACAAAGTGCCAGAGCCTGCGTTACAGGTTTTGACTACAAACTCTGAGGGTACACCTGTGAGAAGAAAGATGCAGATGTTTGAAGGGCTTCCCCTTTGTTGCAATTGTGCAAGAATATTAAAAATAGCAGGAGCACATGATGGTGAATGGCAGTGAAATGCACCTGTGGTTCCCCCCTGCAGTCCAGGGCCATGTGCAGTCACCATGCCAGGGTCTCCAATAAGCCCTGGATCTCCCACTCGCACTTTGAATGGGCTCCCAGGAATGTGGCATCCATTGAACTTGACATCTATGGAGTGAACCCCATTCTCTCGTGGAATGAAGCGGATTGCACTCTTGTCTAAAAACACAAGAGGAGACATTTTCTGCTCTTTTGCTCACAGATGATGTGTTGAAATTAAAAAACCTGAGTTATCTCTGTTGTGCAGCCTACTTAATGCTAAAAACTGAGGGTGGTGCATACCACTGTCAAGCTCGGTGACATAGCATTCCTCAGAAGAGCCAGAGGGGGTGTGGACTTTGGCATCAACCACACCTCGGGCGCCGTTGCGCTGCACCATGAAAGATGCTTCTTGGTTCACCTTCAAGTCTTTCTCCTGCAAAAGACAGGTAATAATAGGATCAAAAAATATGTGTGTGTGTGTGCGCACGGCCTACACATTTAGGGACACAATGTGTGTGACTCATCATGCCTGAACGAGAATAGATAGAGCATTTGCGTGTGAGAGGCAGAAAAGGTCAAAGATTACAGCGAGGCGTTTAGTGTTTTTTGCCCCACAGATGGACAAGAGGTCCTAGCAGACAGAGATAGCGTGACATTTTAAACGCTGCCTTTGCACTTTACCTGGCTTTTTCATTTTCTAGTGCGAGAAAAAGTGCTCTGAAGTGGCATTTCAGTTAACTAAAAATACATGGTTTTAGCATCGTTGGCAGCTGTTACGGAGACTATGAAAGCAAATAAAACAACATCTGTCTGCCACTGACACCAATATCGTGAGCTGTCAGAGGCATCTTTATCTTCAGCTCACAATTTGCTTTCTTGCTTTCGCTCAGATGGAAACAAAATCACAGCAGAGCAACTGAGTGCTCACATAGCACAGCTTGTGATGCCCCACATTAGAGAGGGACAGTTAATCCAGTCCTTCATCACTGGCCAGCATCACAGCATTATATTCATGGGTACTGCTCCAGCGCTGGCATTCAATTACACTTCAAGGGCAAAGTGCTTTTAGAAAGATCTGCAACCAATCACACATTATGTCACATGCCATCTGCTATTCTACCTTGATATTCTGTGATTGCGTATCTATTTTGTCTGTGATAGCTGCTGAGACAAATAATTAATGTGACTATTGACAGCTGTGTATGTGTTTGTGTAAGTGTGCATATGTGTGCAAGAGCTAACCTGAAGGCTTGTGACAGTGAGCCTGCGGGCCTCGTCTGACAGTGTAGCAATCGGAACGATGAAGGGGCTGTCAGGGATGTGCTCGTTGTTGAACTTGATTGACACCTCGTAGTCACCTGGGGAGGCAGACAGGTTATTTACTTCCACCATCAAATGAAGTGGAGGAGGCTCACAGGAATTACTGAAAAGCTTAACAGCTCAGAAACAAACACACACACACACACGAGTCGTACTGCTAAAACATGCATGAGGAAAATACCACGGCCGTGTGTGATAGAAGTTCTACCTGGTTCTTTCACTATATAGGAGACACCGCAGGAACCATCTTTTCTGTCCTCAAATGAGATTTCAGCCTTGCTGGGCCCCTCTACGGCAATGGACAGGCCACCAGCACCTGCCTCCCTGGTCCAGATACTAAATTCAGCTAAAGATGATAAAGTAAAGGAGAATGTTAATCTTAAGGAGGAAGAGTGTCAAAACACAATCGTTCCCATTAACAGCATGGCTGTTTACAAACAGGAAACTCACAAGGTGCTCCAGCAACGCCTCTCTCCAGCCCAGGACCTCCTGCACGGACCTTGTGTGCTCCGCCCTCCCCCATGGGACCCACGGTGAACTGGAAGGGGCTACCGGGGACATGCTGGCCTCTGTACTTGACGTTGACTGTGTGGGGTCCGATTTCCTGAGGGATGAAGCGCACACTGTAGGTGCTGCTGCCTCCATCCACGATATCAGCGTCCACTGTTTTCCCACTGGGGCTGGTCACCTGAGCTGTCATGGCCTGGGAACCACTCTCAGCTGGTGGGGCAGAGCAAATGTCAGATCAGAAACAATCCAGGATACATAATAGGCATACACTAACATCAGTGATTTAGCAAGCAGCTAAAGCTGGATTCAGAGTTATACTCACCCTCAGGTCTGGCAGTAATGCCAGCGAAGCTGCTGAGACTCTCTCTACCTAGAAAGTCTCCAAAAACATCTCTGAATGGGCTTCCTCTTCCTCCCACCTGAGTGCTCTCCTCCACTCGTACTTCCCTCTTGGTCTCTCCACCGCGGGTTTTGCTGATCTCTGTGCGTTCGGTGCGAGTGTAAGTGTGGCTGCTGCGAGTGAATGTCCTTGTTAGCCTCTCCTGAGCTGAAACCATCTGGAACCAGTTTCCTACATTAGGGAAGAAGCAGTGAGAAGAAGCAGAGGAAAAAAAAAAAAAAAAAGGGAAGAAGCAGTGAGAGTATAAATGTAAGAATACAGCAGCTTCATTTATTTAAAATCGCTCCCCGCTGTTCCTCTGCTCTCTAACCGTTTCTAACCAGCTTCTGTGCTCACCTGGGATCTTAAGGTTAAGACCACATGTGCTTCCTACTGAAGCAATGGATGAGGCCTGTCTCTTCCTAGTAATACTCTCCTTGATCCTTCCCTCTCCGGTCACCTTCACTGTGAAAGGGCTTCCTGGAAAGAACACGCACACACACATATGCAGATTTAATTCATTTTAAGATGGCGTTTTTTAAAATGTATTATTCTTATACCAAAATATCCCCTTTTTTAAAAAAAGTAAAAGATTCTAACCTGGGATGTGCTTTTCTGCAAACTTGATGTTAACAGTGTAACTTCCAGGCTCTGTTGGGCAGTAGGTCACCCTGCAAGTCCCATCCTCCACATCTTCACAGTTGATGTCCACTTTGCTCGGACCCTCGATTGACAGTGCCAGACCTCCGTAACCTAAGCAACAAATTTGACTGTTTATTTGCTTTTCTTTTTTTGTAAAACTATGTCTGTGCGTCGTGTACCACTTAAAAAGCATACCTGCATTCCTAGTATCCACAAAGAATTCAGCCATTTCAAATGTGTGTGCCTCCACCAGGCCTTTACCGAAAGCCTTCACCCTGCTGGCCTCACCAATCTCTGACTGGCCAACCATGATTTTGAAAGGACTGTTGGCCACATGCATGCCATTCTTCCTAACGCTCACTTCATGCTCACCAACCTCCTTAGGAGTGAAAGAGATGCCTGTGGGCATAAAAAGAAGGGTTAGAGGAAAAAAATTCAATGCGACCAAGCTGGGGGGAAAAGCCTAAAACCGTCAGGTGAATCTTATCACCCGTCTACTCGTCTTAGTCTTTGTGTAACAGGAAAATTAATATCCCACCGAGGTGTCTGTTGGGCAGTCTCTTAAGTAGGCACGGCTCTTCGTTGCCAGATGGGGCTCTGATACTGGCAGTCAGAGAGCTCAGATCAGTTTCTGCGATCTTTAGGGACACATCGGCCGCTGTGCCAACATTCAGCTGGGATGTTCTAGTTATGGAGTCATCCCCTTAATTAAAAAAAAAGATGATTTAGATCTTTGTCAAGCCATAAATGCAAGTTATAGTTTAAAGATTCAATATATATCTATGTGTATAGTGTATACATATTATAATGTACTTCCTTACCAGTGATCTTAGCAGTAAAGGGACTGCCAGGAATGTGCTTGTTGTCAAACTTGACAATGATATTGTAGTCTCCGGGTGCTGTGGGCAGGTAGGACACAGTGCAGGTGCCATCTTTGTTGTCCTTGCAGGTGATCTCAGCCTTAGAGGGACCCTCCACTGCTAGTGACAGACCACCTGAAAGGGACACAAAAAAAACCTTCCACTATGTTTTTTCCCTTTTCAGTTTTCTCATAAATATCACTAGAAAATAGGCCTATTTTCTGCTACCTTCTCCTGCATTCTTCGTGACCACTGTGAAAGTGGCAGCCTTGTTGACCATGCCATAACTCAGACCTGGACCATAAGCAGTCACCACTCCACTGTTCACTGCATCCACGTAGAACTGCAGAGGACTTCCTAAAGAGGGCATAATCATCAGCAACCAGTGATTAATGCTGCATTTTATATTTTTAAATCTGGAGCAAAATTAATCAATAGCACTAAATTCCAATCCATCCATCCAACATGGTGTGCTGCTGACCTGGTATGTGGTTTCCATCATATTTGATGTCCATTTCGTGCAGGCCTTTCTCTGTGGGCTGGTACTTAATAGTGATTGTGCCATCCTTATTGTCAGTGATGTGTGGGCGCGCAGTCTTGCCAGAAGGCATCCGCACTTCACCTGCAGAGGTAAGACGGTTAAATGTCAGTGACCTAAAAAATAAGATATTTTGTGGGCGTGTGTGTGCAGGCTTTTTTTTGTGTGTGTGTGCGAGGGGTGTTTGTCACACCTGTGATTTCGCCTTGCTGTGGTGTGAAGGGGACGAGAAAGTTAACGGGACGGAAGAGAGGATCCACAGTATCCCGGGGAACGACTGGCTCATTTGTGGCCTGTCAAAGAGCAAGAAAAAATAAAGTGTTGGTTTCATTCGACTGAATGTCAGTTTAAAAGCACACAGAACTGTGGCAGCTAGCGAATAATCCTTTGCTCACCATCACATGGAAAGGGCTTTTAGGGATGTTTTGTCCCCCAAAGCGGATGGTAATTACATATTTCCCAGGTTCAGGTGCTGTATAGTAAATGTCAAAGGTGCCATCGTGGTTTTCCACCACATCCATGTCCACCTCCATCCCCTGTGGGGTCAGAACCTTGCAGGTCACCTTTCCTTTCCCAGCAGCCTTGGCATCCACTGTTATAACTGTATCCTCAGAGGTCTGCAGCTTTTGCAGACTTGCTGTTAAGGACAGAGCGGAAAGAAGGATAAGAGGTAAAATGTGCTGCGTTGATTCCTGTAAAGTCTTCCAGCAGTGTAGAGCAGATATAAAAGCAAAGCCTTGGATACTCACACACACCGTGTCCTCCAATAGAAACTGCAGAGATAAAAAAAAGAGCATGATCGTTAAATAAACATGAAACATTAATAGGAAAAATGCTGATAATATTGTTATTTGTCATAAGTATTTTCTTACCTGTGACACGACATTTGCTGGCATCTCCTGTGGGCAGAGACTGGATGCGGTATGGGGAGTAAGGAATCTCATCTCCTCCATATTTAATGGTGATAGTGTAGGGGCCAGTAGAGTCAGGCACATAGGAGACAGTGTATGTGCCATCCCTGTTGTCCTGGATGGTTGCATTCTTTGGTTTTCCCTCTGGGTCCTGTGACCAGACATTTCATGTTATTTTACATAGTGTCTTATAGTTTAGAAAATACCGTGTAAAAGGAAGGAAAACCTACCAGAATCTGCACAGTGAGCAGTCCCTCTCCAGCGTCACGAGCGTCAATGGTGAACTCAACAGGCAAGCTAGCGGGCACACCTTTGGTATCGAGACCAGGGCCACTGGCACGTACTTTACTGGCGTCGTGCCCAGGCTGAGACATTACCTTGAATGGACTGTTGGGGAGGCCAGTAGCAAATATAATTACATATTCAGTGTGACAAAAAGGCAGAAATGGGACACAAAAATGTGCTTAGCGTTTCTAAATCCAGACAGACAGAGCAGAGATTTAAACAAGACATCAAAGCAAACTGCCTGGATTAGTCTCATACTCATGCTCTACCTGTGTGGGACTTCCTGGTCAGCATATTTGACAGCTACAGTGTACGGGCCATCCTGGGCTGGAGTGTAGTGAACTGTGTGGGTTCCATCACCGTTATTCTTCACACCAACAGGCTCCACGGTCCCTAGAAGTAAAGACATGCCACATAATTACTGATATTTGTCACTCAGTGCATTAATGACAGTTTTTCTTATTAATAGAGCATATTCTCACCTGTTGGGCCATAGAGTTTGACATCCAGTGGGGCCTGTCCAGCCTTGGTGCAATCCACAGTGAAAGTCTGAGGAACATGGGCTCTCACTCCGGCCCCCAGACCTGGACCTGAGCACTTTACTTTGCTGGGATCCACGGGATCCTTTACTGGCACACGGAACGGACTCCCAGGGATCGGGTGACCTCCGTAGTTAATATTCACATCGTAGTCTCCAGGAGTGAAGGGCACATACTCCACACTGCAGCTGCCATCTTTGTTGTCCTTGCAGGATATTTTTGCCTCTGAGGCTCCTTCGATGGTCAGACCCAAGCCTCCTGTACCAGCACCCCTGTGACAGAAGCCGACAATTTTTAAAAAATTTCACACTGGGGTTACAATATATTCCCTCTCTCTGTTTTATCCACAAAATACAGAAAAAGAAAAACATTTTAAAGAATATGCAAATATTCTTTGAAACAAAAATTCTGTCTTATATGTGGTTCAGCAGTACCTGGTCTCCACGGTGAAACAGTTTGGTTTGTTGGTTATTCCTCCCTCCAGACCCGGTCCAAAGGCACGGACCCGGGTTGGATCACATCCCTCCACCACAGACACTCTGAAGGGACTCTTAGGCACCGGCGCGTCATCATACAGCACTTCAATCAGATGCACCCCTGCACACAAACGAATACATCACTTACAGGTCTGACGCCATACCTCTGTGTCTGCTTGTTCTCAACGCAAGGAAATATATATATATTTTCCCATTACTGTTTCTTGTTTTAAATTATGGGCCAGACAAATTCCCTTTTAGGGAGGCAAACATCTGTTTATTTATAAAAGACACTATCAAAAGCGCAGACGCTCGGGTGAATGTACAAGGCGTTACATCTGTTCCCTATTCATTATTCTGTTACAACATTTTTCTGACAGAGCCCTCTCAGTAGGCCTATACACCAGATTCCCAGCCACACTGCTGTGATATTAGAGCATGTCTGGTGGTAGAGAAGTGCTCTGTGATATCTTTGCTTTGTGCTATAGGTCTCTATTAATATCCCCTGTCATTCCCCTGCTGTACTGCTGTGTGCAGGCAGCCTTCAGCACACATACATACCTGGTTAAGAGCTTCTGAGCGCACTATTTATAAAACAGAGCCTGTCTGACTCTCTGCTTCCATGCTCTCTGCCCCTCACATCATTGCACCACTGCATCATTCTGTATTTATACCCCCCTCTCTCACTCGCTCTTTCTTTTCCATCTCTCTTGCTTTATTCCCAAATGGTGCCCAACGCAAGCACCTGTTAGCGATTTTTTTCTGTCTGTATGACTCTTTCACATGCCCTGTCCATGTAAAATCCTCCATTTATCTGCTTCAGGTCAAATTTGGAAATTTTTCACCACAGTTTTTAGTTTATGTATCTCTCAAGGATCTAACATAGTGACTGCTCCTACCGTCCTCGAACGCTGTATATTCCACTCTGTAGGTGCCGTCTCCCTTGTCAGTAATGTAGGTGTCCGTATTGGTGCCAGAAGGGTTGATAATGTGAACCTTCACATGATTTCCTCCAACCTTGTTGAGGGCGCGCGCATCCACAATGAAGTGGGTTGTGACTTCTCTGAGGACTCCTAGAGAAGAAAATAGGTCTTCAGGTGCTGAGATATTAAATATCTTTACTAATACATATTTCTGAGCAGTTGGCATATATACTAAGACAGTAACAACCAATAAAACAAATCTATCCTTTACATCTATAATGTAATGCAGTGATTTATTTTGAGGGGATTTTCTCATGTGTACCTCTGGGCTCCACTCCAGGCCCATAAACGTGAACACCTGTGGTGTCCACAGAGGGCTCGACCTGCAGGACCTTTGGAAAGTGGGGAATCACGTGGCCGCCGTACTTGATCGTGATGGTGTGTGTGCCATGGAAAGGTGGAATGTATGTGACAGAGAAGGTGCCTTCAGCCGTTTTCTGGATGTGCACTTCCGCCTTAACCCCAGTCTCTGACACAATCTCGATAGTGAGCTCGCCGTCGCCTGCTCTGGTACAGTCCACAGTAAAGGTCGCCGGTTCACCTGCCTTGGCCCTCTCTAGACCGGGCCCACTAGCCGTCACCTTGCTTGGGTCAAAGGCTGGGCGGACTGCAGCTTTGAAGGGAGAGCCTGGAATGTGCTGCTCTGCAAACAGGATGTTGATGGCGTACTCGCCGGGCTCAGTGGGCAGGTAGGCTACTGAGCATGTGCCATCACCATTGTCTTGGCACTCAATTTTTGCCTCGCAGGGACCTTCCACCGTGAGGCCGAGACCACCTGCACCGGCTCCCTTTGTGTCAATAGTGAATGGAGCTGGTTTACCCACAACCCCTCCCTTTAGACCTGGGCCGAAGGCTCGCACCTGTGATGCAACAGTCAAGTTAGTTTGCAGGAGATGATAGAGAAATATGTCTTCATACATAGTGCAGAAATCTGTACAGCTTTCATGATCTTTTACCTTTGATGGATCAGCAGGCATTACTGCTTCAACCCCAAAAGGACTTCCCATCACAGGGTTCCCATCATAGCTGACATCAACCTTGTACTGCCCCTCCTCTGGGGGAATATACTTCACACTGTGAGCGCCTTTGGCTTTGTCTGATTCCAGCTTGCACGGGATTGGTCGGCCAGAGGGCGAGGTCATCTTCACACCTACGTTGCCCTGCCCACCAGCATCCTTTGTGTTAACTGTGAACTCCTGATCCTTTCCAACCTCCACTTCTGCACGAAAGATTACAATAACTTTATATAAAACAAGTAATTATACAGTTAACTGGACTATAGGTGTGTGATGGGTTATAACTTACTGGTATCTAATCCCTCCACTTTCACCTTTCCGATATCCATAGCTGGCGACACTGTGATGTGGAAAGGGCTCTTGGGAATGGGATCTCCTCCGTGAGTCACGGATATTGTCATGTTGCCCTAAAAAATAAAAAAAATGTTTAAAAAACACACCAGAAGAAGAATGAGTATTTAATAATGCATGGCACTATTGTGAATAATTCCTTTTCTAATCTAACTGGACATCGAACAGAGGGCCACTGTACCTGTTGAAGAGCCGTGTACTTGACAGTGTAGGAGTAATCGTGGTTATCAATGATCTCAAAGTCACGAACTGCCTCTCCTGGGCCTGACGCAGCAAAATGCACCTCAGGCTTGGCCTTGCCAGCTCCCTTTGTGTAGATATTGAAGTGGGTTGGAGTGCCCACCTCCACACCTGAAACACACGTGCATCTTGTCAAATTGTTCTATTACTTTCTATCACACCTATAGCATTAAAGCAATGTAGCAGGTGTCGTTGCAAATGTAAATAGCTTTACAGTATGGATGTCAAGGAAGCTCACCTGTCTTGTTGAGGCCAGGACCTTCTGCTCTCACCTTTCCAGCATCGTGGGAAGGATCCACTTTCACTTTGAATGGACTTACTGGAATTTCCTGAGGAATACAATTACCAAGTAATGAAAATGAAAACTGCTGATAATTTTACAGCCCGGACCCCTCAGCTCAGGTAAAAAACTGTTTTTTTACCTGATCTGCAAACAACACCATGATGGTATATCGGCCTGGACCGGGTGGAGTGTACTTGACAGTGAAGGTGTCATTGTCATTCTTGATGATGTCAAAGTCGATGTCAGCCTCGGCAGGCCCAACCACCCCCGGGGCGCATTTTATTCCAATGCTGATGTCCCCTAACGGTGCATAACAATGAGCACAGTTCACAAAGGTTATTTAAAAGTTGAGCATGTGAATATATTGAAGCAGTCACTCAACACCTCTGGCTTTATTTATAAAATACTGTCATCCATTTCAAATAAATTTCACTTCACAGATTCACTTATTCTTCTCTTTCTGTGCTCTACATTTTTTTTATATATATATATTTGCATGGTGCAGCACTAATTTCTTTAGGGTCGACTAAACTTAGGAGTGTTTTTGTAACCACCCACATCATCTCCTTGTTCAGGCTCACCTTGCCCAGCCTCACTGCAGTCCACAGTGAAGTACGTTGGCTCGTTAGCCTTGAGCCCCGTCTTCTCTACTCCGGGCCCATAGACCTTGACTCTGTCTGGATGAGAACCCTCTCCAACCAGCACCTAATGAATTCACAGTGTACTTGAAGCAGATGCAATTGATTGAAGTACAACCACTGCAGTGCTCTTATTTTGTCTATATCTGGTGAAGTATCATCCTATTAAACAGACTTAATTTCAAGAGCAGTATAAAGTCATGTGCGTGTGTGTGTGTGTGTGTGTGTGTACATCTCCATGTCTCTTACCCTGAAGGGGCTGCTGGGCACATTGACCTCGCCCCAGGTGATGATGATGGTGTGTTTAATGGGCTTGACAGGAGTGTATACACAGTGAAATGTGCCATCTCCCCTGTCAGTGATCTTGATGTCTATGGTGGAGCCTTCAGCATCCTTAGTGGATACAAAATCTTGTCAGGTCTGGCGTCTACACCCCACATGAATATAAATGACCCACTCCTATGAATGCAAAACAAGGCTTCCACAAAATAGTGCAGTCCATACCTGTGCGTAGATCTTGAGTTGACCCTTCCCAGCCATGCAGGCATCAATGGTGAATTCGGCCGGTTTGTTCACAATGACACCAGTCGGCTTCAGGCCTGGACCATAAGCTTTCACCTTGAAATACATTATTTGGGATTCAGTTGAAGATCTCAGCGATCTGATTTGTACTTTCTCAGTTTATAAGTGATATCAGCTAGAATTACCTTTTCAGGGAAAACATCATTGGCTGCGGGCAGAATGTGAGCCATGAAGGGGCTGTCCTTGATGTCTTCATCGTCACAAATGACATGGACAGCATAGTCACCGGGCTCGGTGGGCCAGTAGCGTACGTCACAGGAGCCATCGCCCTTATCGTCACACTCAATTTTAGCTTGTGATGGGCCTTCAATTGAGAAGCCTGAGAAAAATGAAGCATTCACACATATAAAGTTCAGATTTAAAAGCACGGAAGAATGATATTACTTTTCCTTCATAAGAGCTTGCATAACCTGCACACATCTTACCCAGAGTTCCAACTTCAGTGCCAATGGCCTCTACTACAAAGTCAGCAGATTTTCCCACCATGCCAGTCTTCAGACCAGGCCCCCAGGCCCTCACCTTCTGAAAACCTGCCTCCGCACCCACCTGAACTTCGAAAGGGCTGCAGGACACAAGAAGAAAAAGAAGTATACACAATATTACCTGGCACAAATGTGACTGCGCATTGTTAATAAATCGCTGAAGGCAACAATAGGACCCTACCTGCGTGGGATGGGCTGGCCTCCCCAGGTGATGGTGACTGTGTATTTACCAGGTTTAAGGGGGTAATATTCACACTCATACACGCCGTTCCCCGCATCTCGCACTTTCACTTGCTCCTCTGCTCCAGCTGAAAAGGAATAATATCAGCTCAGATGCATTTTATGCATTTTCTTTTGTTGTTTAGTGCCGTATCATACGCGTATGTGAATGCAGACAAAGGACCCAAACAAAGGAAATAATTCTAAAAATCCACGAGGAGGAGTGATGCAGAGAAGAGAGCTGTCTGACTCACTTGGTCCTTTGACTGAGACGCTCAGTGCGCCGCTGCCGGCTCCCTTGGTGAAAACTTTGAAGTCTGCAACCTCCTTTACTCTCACACCTGTAGGCTGAAGCCCTCTGCCAGTAGCTCTGCAAGCATTTGGGTTTATGGCTGAAAGGAATAACAACAAGCGTGAGAAAAATATTCAGCAGCAAAAAAGCTCAGAGTAGCCAAGAGCTGACTGCAGCAATGTTAGTAGCAAATTCCAATTGAAATGGGATTCCACAAATGTTGACAGACTGAACCTGCAAATGAGAATGATGCTTTCTGCAGCACAAATTTCAGTGCAGAATGCTGCATAAGATATTGACCCATTACGCATCCGGCAACATTTCAGTCAGTCACTCTGAAATGTTGAGGGCTAGCTTTGAATGGAATATTGGCTGAGGCAAATGTAGCCATGATGAAAACAAACATTTCGACAGCACAAGCACAGATATTTAAGAGAGAGGAGTAAAGACAGGCAGGAAGTGGCTGAAATTCTAACTGGGAAAAACTGCAAACTATGTGTACAACACGGCATTTCCTCTCTCTCTCTTTCTCTTTCTCTCTGAACATGACTAAGCCACCAAGCTTCAGGACACGGGACGATAGAGCAGGCGACCAAGCATGGCATAAAGCCACGGCACCAAAAACTCAGAGAAAAGCACAGAGGGGCATCTGCAGGGCCTGGCACACAGGATTGCACTGTGTCGATCTGGCTAGGCAAGAGGCACAAGCTCCTCCTATGAGACAATACTAACTTGGACGGCCAGGTTTTGGGGGAGGAGCCCCCGTCCCACCCTTCGCTCCAGGAGGGGTGCGCACTGACTGAGGAGCTATCGACAGTGGCGCTCCCTTGGGAGGAGCAACAGGTGGAGCTAGAAATGACAGATAGGAAGGATTATGGACTTTACAGGGTGGCTGTTTCCAGGATAAATAAAGTTGACTGCAGATTGTGATGGATTGATCACCGTGACACTTACAGCACGGTAAGAAATCAGATTTGTGTGACACTAATTTACAACACAGACAGATGGCTCACCCTCTGCGATGTTGACAGTAAAAGGGCTCTTGGGGATCTCCTGGCCTGCGAAGAGCACATGAATCTTGTGAGGCCCCTCCAGAACAGGACGATAGGTGCAACGGAAAACACTGTCCCCTTTGTTTTCCAGGATGAGCTCCACTGTGTCCTTTTTGCCTTGAGGATCGACGATGACCACACTGACATCGCCATTACCAGCACCTACGTTTGCCAGAAAACCACTGATTATTGGAGGACTGTTGTTTTCTATATGTCTTGATGTCAATAAGCGGTGGGTGGTTTTTCATGCCTACCAGCTGTGTAGATGTCAAAGTATGTGGGTTTGTTTGCCACATTGCCTGTGGGCTCCAGACCTGGTCCCCTGGCCTGGACTTTGCTCGGGTCCCCCAAAGCTTTTGCCACATTCACTGTGTACGGGCTCTTGTCAATGTCCTGGCCTGCAAACAACACCTTCACCTAATGTTGAAGGAAAAAACAAGACAAATTTAACACAGAGGTCCGTTTTATCCTGCAGTGACTGTATGTACATAGCTAAAACACATAATAAATATTGCCAGTGGGCTCTCACCTTGTGAACTCCCTCAACTTTAGGAACATAGGTGACAGTGTAGGTTCTGTTTTTGTCATTATTGGGTTTTACTTTTGCCTGAAGAACAGAAAAGGTCAAAGTGAGATGCATTTAGTCAAAGATGAGCAAATCTTTGTGTGTTGTTGCAATAGTCACAATGTAATATTTATAAACTGTATATAAAAGCTGGCCATATCTTCAATTTCTGAAAAGTGGCGCCAGTGTGTCTGCCTTCTACCAGCACTCTTTCTGATTACTAGAGGTGGGAATCACCAGACACCCCACAGTACTCAGCATACTGCAATTATTAATATTTTGCAATATGCTGAGTATTGCAAGAACATGTATTGCGATTCATCATTCATTCATCTGCAAAGTTAAACTTTCCCAGTGTCTGTTTTATCCTATAAGATAAAGTTATCTCACTTCAGTTATTTATTTATTTTCTTGCTGCAATATAGGATGATTAAGCATACCAACACTCTAAAACGCCATAACACAGAGTCAGTCTGCTATCAGTCTGTGACTGAATGGGGTCAGGTTAGCAATTACATGCATCTGTTTCTGATAATAGAGTAATTAACTGTAGTAAACTGTTGAAGCTAAGTGTGTCCAGTGTTTATTGTGTGCATTCGAGCCGATTTAATGCAAGTTTACTCAGCTCGCATCATCTCAGGATGGTGGTGTATGAGATGAGCCCTCTTGCTCACTGTATTTCCAGAGTACTTAAATGTATTTAATAAAATATCGAGATTTTATCGACACAAAGTTGCCAGACTAAAAATATTGTGATCCTACGCTCTATTGATTTTTTCCCCGCCCCTACTACCTACTGTTCTGTCTGCAATGAGTCCATATTTAATTCAATTCAATTTTATATACACCAAATCACAACAACAGCTTCCTCAAGGTGCTTTATATTGTAAGGTGAAGACCTTATATTAATAGAGAGAAAACCTCAACATTCAGACAACCATCTATGAGCAAGCCCTTAGTAACAGTGGGAAAGAAAAACTCCCTTTTAACAGGAAGAAGCCTCCAGCAGAGCCAGGCTCAGGGAGGGGCAGCCATCTGCCAGGACTGGCTGGGGTGAGGGAAGGGAGATGGGACAAGGACAGGACAGGATATGGGTGATGTTACTGTGGCTACACCCATCTTTTACATACAGTCTGTAGTCAGATTAGGCATCTATAGAGTTAGAAAATCTTGCCCTTTCAGAATTGAGAGGCATGACAGGCTTTACACTTCTCCTTGATTAATCACGCTTACTGGCTGCTGCTAGTGCTTGTTAGTGATTTCCACGTACATGTGTATAATACTGGCTGTCTTGTGTTATTCCATTTGACAGTTTCACCTAACTACACCAGGAACACCGTTCCTAATTTGCTTTGCCATGTTTACAGTTGTATACAGACAAGCAGTAGAAAAAAACTCACAGAAGTGACAGAACTTCATGGAAAACTAAAAATATTTCCCATCTATGTTTTTCTGCTGGGATGTAGCTTTTGTTTTTGTCCATTATGATGAGATGCAGCAGTAGTCATGCACAACATCCATGTTTTTGGTTTCAACCCAATGGCCCAATGTCACCTGGATTAGGTCATTGTTGGGCTGACATAGTGCAGTCTGAACCTAGCATTAGCTACCAGGATAGATAGATAGCTAGATAGATTAGATAGATCAGCTGTTTTTGTCTCCCTTGGGAGAAATGTAACTTGAACAAGTGAGGGAAACACGTCATGTAAGATACACACACATAAAAGCACTCATTTACATTTTCACCTATTACCAATCAATAATTTGACTGATAATGGCACTAAAGGAAATTTAAACCTATTTAGCTTACAGTTTGGTACCCTGTACCTTTTTCCTGAGGTCATCATCTCATACTCGTTATGAAGGATGTGATTTTTGTCCTTAGTAATTTTCAGACCCTGCTTTATCACTGACTCTTCAAATATCTCCTGGAGGGATGATGAAGGGAGCATGCCAACTATCTTTCCAGCCCTTTAATCAAATTTTGAATTTGGGGCTCTGAGCTTGACGAAAGATTGCTAAACAACCCTTGGGTATCATGTATGACTCGCCTCCTCTTTGTGTCCCTCTGGATCCTCCACGTAGACCAGGACTTCACCACTGCCAGCTTCCAGAGTTTCCACAGTGAACACAGCTGGTTGCAGTACCTTGTTTCCATGAGGCTCAATGCCTGTGATATAAATATAGAAATACAAGGCATGTTTTTTCTTTCTCATCAGAAAGGTCTGAGCAAACAAATAGGCCCCTCTAGATTACAATTATCCAATTAATATACAGCATTGAGCTTACATTCCTGTGCAAGGCAGGCAAACGCAGTGAGAGTACAGAAAATAAATTGTTTAATGCAATCGGATAAAATATGAGTTTCTTCCACAAAAGCTTGGGGCAATGCAACATTCACAGACAACCAAATGCAACAGAGTGATGCACCACCAAAAAAGAAGTATTAAAAGTTTTCCCTGAGGGAACACACTTGTATTACTGCTAAATTATCTATACAGTAACAGTACCTAGCATCACTGTTTTCAAGACAGAGAAGGTGAACATTCATTATTCATGTCATAGTGCTTGTATGAACTGTTGTGAGCTGTTCATTCATTCATGTTGGGATGCCCACCTGGTCCATAGGCTTTGGCCTTGTTTGGAAAAAGCTGTCTGGGCTTGAGAGGAGCTCCAGGCTTCAGTTTTGCCTTGGGGAACTGAGACAGGTAGGTCATCACCGAGTGCTCGTCCACATCTGGGTCAACAATTTCCTCGGGGGCAATCACCTGAAGCACAGAAATTCGGCCAGCATTAAAGCGGTTAGTCACACAAACTGGCTGACCTTTTCTGTGGGAAAAATTTGGCATTCATTAAAAAACAGTTTTCAATCACAGAGGACACGGTTTCGCTTTTAAGCAAAGACCACGGTGACAGCTGTGACCATAAAAAGACAGCACGGCTTTATTTATGCCTTAATTAACGATACTGTCTTTTTTTCAGCAAGGGTTTTGGGTTACTCTTTCTACAAATTTGCCTTATTAAGCATAGTGCAGTGGGATTTAACGAGGATTAAAACTTATTTATTCCCTCCACCCCTGCTCCTCTCCACCCCTTTAGCACTTGTTTGCCTGTCTATCACACACTGGGACAAAGCCCTGCGCCACACTGGTTATATTTAACCTCAGGACAGCAGGGTTAAGGATTGTTGCCCTCAATAAGCCAGCAAGAGGGGGATTTATTCTGAGCCAGACCTCTCCCACATCTCCTTAACAACACCACAGTGGAATCCAGCCCCCAGCCCTGCAGCGCCATGACATACAGCCCCTGGCTATCTCACCAATGCTAAGCCTCATGGAGAGTAACTAACCCTGTGCCTTAGACAAACAAGTAAACAACGTGCACGGTGCACATTTCAATACGGAGACTGGGTCTTACAGACGGGACTGAAAATATCGCACACTTCACATTGTTATTCTGATGAACGCAGGCATATTTACACCTCAGTTTCAGAGGCTGGCTCGGAAGGTGTTAAGAAATCTCACACCTCCACAAATTCACAAAATGAAACTCCTACACACTCACTTACTAAGAGCTACAATAAACTAAATGGAAATATTAGACCTGAGCTGGGTAATAAATATTTCATGGCATCCTCCAGCATAATCTCCCTGGAAAAAACGCTGGTCTCTTTATAGTTCTGTTGTTTTTTTTCCCCCCACTTCAGTGTTGCCTTCCATGTGTATGAGATCTGTTTGCATTTGCAAATTAGGCTTTGGTTTAATCTGCCTGTAGTTGGTTTGTTCTCTCTGAACGTATGTCCCATGAGTATAGCTAAGTTGCCAATCAGAAAACTGAAGAAACACTCTTGCTTTTCATGTTGTATTGTTTCATGAGATCAACCCCACCCAGCTGAGCTGCAGTACACTCGAAGGCAGTTTGTTACTGGCGTCTATCATGCATCTTACCTGTGGCACACCCAGCCAGTCATCAGCCTGTTGCATGGCTTCTCTGGCATTCTGCACAGGCTTGTTTGGGTCCCAGTCTGCCCAATCCGGACACAAACCTGAAAGGACGCAAAAAGGCAACTTAGCTCTGGAATGACTGACATAGGCGGTGTTAAACTGCAGATGCTATAATAGGGCCATTTGGGTTGTCACTACTATCTCTCCAACACCTTTAACTACAACAGCGACTGACCTTACCCGCACTTCTGCTCTACAATCTCTCAGGACTGTTCAAAAGAAACAGCCTCGACAGACGCAGTGGCATTTTCACTGTGGCCGAAGCTAGCCTGCTCTGTGCCGCTAATGCCTAAATTGGATTAGTGTTGGCAATGGAGTGGCCACTCATTCAAAAGGCCCACGCAGGCACACCACAGAATACCATTATCCAATTAGTATGGACAAAGAACTATTGTATTAACAGGGTTGAGTTTATATATGTTATATGTGTTTTTCAGCACACCGCAAAATAAACCTTTGTAAAAATGTCACTTGGGAGATGTCAGGGAGTTCCTGCCACCATGCTACGGTTCATGCTTTTAAGCCATGCCATAAAGGCCATTTTAACACCACAGAAGAAAAAAGCATTTATGCTTTAGTTGTATGAAAACTGGACAGTAACAGAAACTGTAGCTAACTGCATGTCAAACAGGATATCCTTTTGTTCGAGGTCAAGGTCAAGGTGACTAATGAACCAGCTCCTTGTACTTTGGCACGTGAAATGAAAGCAGAGCGTCTGTGTTTTGGTTTTTCAGAACAGAGCTAGTTTCATCAGCTACCCTGCTGTCTTTCACTGACAGGACCTTGTATGGTCAGTGTTGCAGCACAGTGTTTGAAAGATGCGTCTCCCCAGATCAATGGCTCATGTAAACACAGTTAAACATGGTGTTGTACACTCCTCTTGCTACTCCTCCACCTTTCGCTCTGTGAAGCACAGCTAGGAGAGGACTCTCTAGTGTTCATTGCTGGACACAGAAGCCCAAACTGGCAGAGATTCACATTGCGGCCTCGTGGTCTTTGGATCTGTAGCTTAGGCACCTCCCTGTGACAGATTATTCTGCATTTTGATACAGGGCCAAGCATCCCCCTTGACAGAAGAGGAGGAATGATGCCCAAATTTGGGGGTGTTGTGTAGCAGCAAAGCTATAAACACTAAAGCTGGGCCTGGGCCTCAGGGCCTGATACAGTGAGGTTGAAGGCTTCAGTCACTGTGGGACAGCTGGCGGGGACATCCTCCGGTCATCAGCAGCCTCTCTGCAACCCCCTGACACTACCTGCTCTCCAGAGACAGATTACGCTGGCTGACGTCTGAATCTGAATCGAGATGCGTGTGTGTGTGTTTGTGTGACACTGAGAAAGAGTAAGAGAAACCAGGCCCCAATTTCTAAATGAGGAGACGAATTCTCCCGAGGAAGTGATAGCGTTTCAAATGGGCACATGCCCAACCTCAAACTCCACTAAGAAAAACTGCCACGCACAACAAGCCTGTCAACAGACACTGTGCTTATTCTGACTCAGCGCTTGCATGACCTGACCTGTAGAGTCAGCCGATGCCACTACAAGCTTCTTACCAGGGGCACAGTTGTCAACCAGAGCTCCCAGGGCTTTGCCATCCCGCCAGTCACGGTTGAAATTGTTGATTGGCAGCTGAGGCACCTTGTTCTGTATCCAGCCCAACAAGCGCTGCTTCGGGGTCAGCTTTTTGGCCTCCTCGTCGTCCTCATCATCCCACATGGGCATGGAGATGGAGTAGTGGAGGATGAGAGTCCAGATAAGACCCAGGATCAGCTTTAGATTCCCATCCACAATGGCTTTGCTATCTGTAGTTGGACAACAGTGACAGCGGAGTTCATGAGGATTTAAAACTTGCAAAAAAAATGAACACGATGAACTTTCAATCTCTGTTTTCATGCTTATGGGCCATCCTGATAAGACAGTAGATAGGTTTTAGGATAGTAAGATGTAAACATAAGTGTAATCTATCAAATAGTCCTCCCCTGGCATTCTGCAGAGTTGACCAGGCTATTCTGGGTAAAAATATAAACAATGATGATTGACTGCTGAGGAGACAAGAATCTAATGCTCTTCACTGTCCCCCACCACTCCCCCACCACTCCCCCACCCCCCAAGTCCCTTTCTCTCAGACAGCTGTCTGGCTGAGGACCCCTGACAATCTGTCATCCAGTCACAATGGTAGTCTGAAGATAGTGACAGCTGAGGATATGTGGAAACCGATCCCTCTCTGCATAAATACCACTTGGATTTCAATTACCTCCTGAACTTGTTGCGAGAGAGTGCGATAAATCAAATAGATGGAGATTAGATTCATTGACAGTTAGCGTGCGGCTCATTTCCTAAAGTTCATGATGGAAAAGTTTGTCAAATAGCTCCCGATAACATCCACTCTAATTTTCGAACTTCAGCCATTTAAGCCAAATAACCTCCGACGAGAGGCAGGACTTTAATGTGTAATCGACTAATCTCATTTGATGCACCCCACTTAATTCACTGAGGCTTTAATAACGAGGCGCCTTTGATGTTGTTTATCACAAGAGCATTTTATTGAGACTCCTTTAACTTTTCATAGATCTGCACTCCCCCTCTCCCCACCCCCTGTCAGAAGGCAATGTTTGATGTATCACTGTCTGACTGACAGAAGCAGGTGGCACAATGTGGCACAGTGTGGTTTTGATCCCGCTGTGTCCGGCACCAGCGTGGTCAAAGAGACACCCATCAAATGCCATCTAGTTACACATGGTGACACATGTGAATCTCAGCCCGAGGTGATCTGTTTTTTATGATATTTTATATTTTTCTTTGTGTCTCTGGGTCACTATAATGAGGCTGAGACATTATCTTGAGACGGCTGCAATAGCCCCCATAGTGCTGCATGAAGGGAGAGGGTGCTAGGAAGCAAAATACCAGGGCTTTTATTATCACGCCCTGTTTCTGTCAAAGCAGTCTGACCTAGAGTATGTCTGTACAGCTGCGACAACTGTGCCAGACACACACCACCATATTAACTCCTAGACGCAATATCCAGGACATGTACTCTGCTAGACTTTGAGGTAACGCCTGTGATTGTGGCCTGTTCTTCCCTGTGATGAACAGAACCCCTGAGATTTGAGAGATGAGTGTTTTCCCCCGGTGTCATCACGCACACCCGCAGTGCTCTTCCATTTGGACACGCTGTGGCCTTCACAGTCCAACGGCCAAAGCTTCAGATATGCCAGGAATTTCACTCAAGTGTGTGGCAAGGATCATTAGACACCAGAGCACAGAAATGTAATAAATACTCTCATTTATAAAACGCAGGGTTGTCTACAGTCAGTATGGTGAAGCCATATGTCATCTTACTTTTTATTTAGACCTATTAATTCTCCTCCCTGTTTGCTAAATATCTTTAAGAGGTGGCTTTCTGTTCACTCTGCTGGAGAAAAGTCCTTCTATTATGACCCTGTCGACGTGACAAAAACATCCACAAGTCCACAACAATTTATTGTACCTTCAGCCTTCTGCAGCACTGTCTGATCCTAAAATCCCACCAAAGTTAATCCTCACCTCACAGAAGTTGCTGATGGCTTTGGACAGAAATTGGCTATCAGCGGAGAGCCTCGGTGAGTTCTTTCTGACCCCTGACCTTACAGAAACAACTGTGTCTCCATGTCTGTGTGTCGGTGTGTGTAGCTGCTGTCCGCATGTATAAAGTGTGTCATTCTCATTAGCGCAGTCCTACTAAATTTCCAGCCCGTAATTTACCACACTAGTGCAGTGTGAGTAAGCAAAAGCAACGGTGTGGAGGCACTGGGTTTTGGCCCTGGCTCAAGTTAATGACCCCAGTGGCACCTCCACAATAATTTTCCAGTGAGCTGTTGACCTCGTCTCAGCACTGCCTTCAAGAGGCCTGCGAAAGCCATGTTATTGCTGACTGACACCTGGGCTGATACCAAAAGAGGGTGTGTTTGCCATGGCACTTGTATGTTTTAGAATCTAGGTAACATACATTTTTCTTTTTCATAACTTGTTCCTAAGTAATAGTGGCCTGTTAAGGTTTTAGGATAGCAGTGAACTTTCCAAACAGCTATTAGAGCCCAAGGCTGGCTTACCTATTGAGACCAGTTTGATATGCTCTCTGTCCAGGAACTCTAGTGCCACAGAAACATTTTCCAGTTTCATCTGACGGAAGTTGGGTCTGTTGTGGTGCTTTCTGTACATTTTCTTCTGGCTCAAAACTTCCAAGAGCGAAATGAGCTTCAGCCCATCACTAAAATCCTTCTGCAAGTCGGTGACGGTCTTGTTAACGCACTTGAGGTGCTCGTTGCACCACCTGGTGAAGGTGTTCTGCTGGATCTTCTTCCACGGCGCGTCCTCGGCCAAGTCCTTCTCCGTGGCGGGCATCTCGTCGTCCTCCTCTTCCCCAAAATCAGTGGCCTGGTAGTACTGCGGGGGCAGCTGGTCGTCGCCGTAGTTGGTGCTCATCATGATAGCTTTTTCCGCGTCCACTTTTATACCTCGGTGACACTTGTGTGTTGAATTGTGCGCAAAAAAGAAAAAACTTTAGCGGCTCGGTGGCAAGCGCGCTCTCGCGGAGGAAAGTTCAAACTCCGATGAGTTTAAAAAAAAAAAAAAAAAAAAAAAAAAAAAAAAAAAAGAAAAGGGGAAAAAGGAG
>VUQG01001634.1:0-20353 GCA_015106755.1 Etia nguti | reverse complement strand
AAAACCAAAAGTTTAAAAAAAAAAAAAAAAAAAAAAAAAGCAGCTTAGAGATTTTTCGGATGTACTTGCGAAGAAGCCTCTGGTGTCAGTGATGGATTAAATGATCCGAATCACAACGCGCAAGGCAGCTGGTCGTCTGTTTTGTTTTTTAATTGGCACCCTCCTGATAAGTCGTCCTTTTTAATATGGCCCACAGGGGGGAAAGAATGTCGCTTTTTCAAGTTTCGTGGCAGGTGAGCTGGAACAGCACCGTTAAGAGTTCCCTCTGTTTTAACTTGAAAGTCGGGTGAGTAGAGAGATGGGTTTATAAAGGACCCCCCGGGCCACGTCACCCAGCGTCTGTGATCATAGTCTATTTGCTAATCCACGCGGATAACGGGAGTCGGTTTACGGGGAAGATGGGCCAGTGATTGGTCAGACATTAGGCAGCGCAACAGTTGTGGCATGCTGCTTATTTTTAGGCGCTCCTATTTGGGCGGTTGGGGGGGGGGCGGCTGGGGCTTGCCGATTGTTGTGAATGTGTTATGCAGCTCGGGGTCCAAGTGGCTGAACGACTGAACTAAGAAAAGAAAATGAAACGTGCCCTGAGTCTCTCAATGACTTTTTTTTCTAACGATACAGAAAAGTAGGACTTTGCACACTAAAAGTCCCTCACTGTGGCCAAGGATGAAACATCTTAAAGGATAAAGTCACAGAGGTGAAGATGAAGCCGCTGTATTACCTGGGGTTGACTGCTATCTGCCACCACTGAGTGAAAAACATCTGTGTGCAGGCAAGCAGAGCTCAGGAAACCTCGTGAAATGATGTTTTTTTAAGGCTTTTAAGTTTGAGTTATTGTCTCTCTCAGCTTTCAAAATTCAAATTTTAAAAGCCAGTCCGTTTGTGGGTCAAGGCTATCCAGGCTACATGAGTAGAGTGTCATCTCCAGTTCTGATCAGTGACAGGACGATATCAGCACCTGATGAACAGTGTGTGTGTGAGAGAGAGAGTGGGAACGTGCGTGTGTGTGTGTGTGTGTGTGTGTGTGTGTGTGTGTGTGTGTGTGTGTGTGTGTGGACAGCATCAGCTCACTGAAAAATTGATTATCTGTATTCTAAATGAGTAGGTCAGAATAAACACCAGGCTTGCAGCGGCTTCGAGGATTGTGGTGGTGCTGTGACTCAGCACTGACATGGCAGTGACACCAGATGCCAGCACCAGCCTTGATGAAGTAGTGGGAGGTAAGTATAACTATGACACATGCAGATGACATTCACAAGATACTCAGTATGGACACAGCAAGGGGTACCCATGGTGATCTCCCACCTGCTAGTAAGATACCTTTTAACACTGTTGTTCCATTCACCGTTGATCTGTTCCAGCGCTTCATATAAATGACATTTGCTGTGAAGTTACTGTAAATTTTACATTTTCCTGCAGCTGAAGAGTCAGAGCCTGTCAGGACCTCTCAGGGCTGACCACGAAGCACACCAAAGTGAGTTTGATTCTTTCTGGACAGAGGATTTACCTCCTTCATGATGGAAGCAAGGTGTCCCTGAGACACTGGAGTGTTACTTTACTCTGCTAAATCTATGGAGGACCATAGCACTGCAGGAGAAATGCACATTCTTTTGAGCTTGATCCAGAATACTGTCCAGTAAAAGTTGTGTCAGTGGGTTTAAGGCAGGCACAGTGAACTGATACTTCAACTATAATGTTTTTTTTTATATATTAACACAAATCAAAAAATCATAGAATATTTACACAGAATCAAATCATAACATAATAATGGGCATTTTTTTTCTCAAATAATGAAATGCACTGGCTTCTAACACAGTCTGTACAGGATTTACAGAACAAAACAGAGCACTATTCTAAATTTCACTCTCTAAAAACATTGCAAATATTCAAATTCTACAATGGTATTTTGAATTTGTTGGTATAAGGTGTCTTATTTTTTATTCAACTCCAGCTCCCATCTTTATAAGGAACTATAAAGAATGGTGAATAACTGAACTCATGCAAGAACCGTAACACAGAGCAAGATCTGTTGACCTGGACTCTGTTGAGTTGGCATTATATCTCCACCAGATTGCCCATGGCTGCTATCACAGTCAGCGGTCCACCTTTTTTAATTAGCTTTTCCCTGTTAGTCTGTCAGGTGAATATATTAAATATTTAATAAGGGATTTGGGGTGAATTTGCAGGACAGATAGGCCTGAGGCCAAAGGCCAGATGATTAGATTTTGCTGGATCTGACACTTAAAAAAAAAAAAAAAAAATCTTTAGCCCTAACTCTTAAACAGAGTAAAATAGAAACCTGGTTAACAATCCAAAGCGAAATATTTTTAAACTTGGAAAAGTAATTTCATGTGAACTAAAGTGAAAGACAGCTGTGCAGTGAAGGGTTTTACCGGCACTAGTTTTCTATAGTACGTAGGCTACTTTTAGATAATTGGATGCACTCAAACTCAGTAAACCATGAGCTGTGGCAGTGGAGTCATGAGTGTAACCTCTGTGCCATCTGTAAAGAAGCCATGTCTGTCAGCTTATGTCACGCCGTTGGAAGGAAGTTTATTAATATCCATACAACCCATGTAATGTGACGCCACCAGAGAGACTGCTCTTACTCAGGTGGACTTATGTTTTCATGAATGGGATTCCGTAAGACCTTTAAACCTTGTGACTGATGCCTGTTGAGACCACCACCCAGGAAAAAATAAAGCTCTCAGACATCATGTGGGTCGGGTATATTTATTTTCTCAAGTCGTGTACAGTGCAAAATAGACCTCCGGGTAACAAAATAGCCACAACTATATTGAAAACAACAATGCTATCCAAATGTAAAGCAGTAAGCCGAGAATCACTGCAGTTACAGAAGCTCATGAAACTATGATAAAAGTCAATATTCATGAAGGAAACTCAGAGTGAGTGACACATGTATCAAATCAGACAGTATTCTATACTAATGCAAGTAATGGGAATTCCATTTCTATTGTACGATTGATCCAACAGACACTGACAACATTTGCAGTCCAGCGGCACATTGTTTTCTTAGCCTATGTGCATATGCAGAAATAAAAATTGTCAGGCATTGCTAATGAAGGTTGAGGCTTCAGAAAAAAACTTCAATAGGTTTCTGAAACTTGACAGGTTTGAAGAAACAGGAGTCATATTGCACTTTCTGGCACCTACGGTCAACTGCAATCTAAACGCATGCAACGGCTACACCAACCACCTCTAGACATGGAGGTACTGAAAATGGTAAGCGATGCTATCAATCCTCCTGATTAACCTCACCATAAATAATAAACATTGAAATGACATATATTTTGGCTATCAAATATACGATGCTCTTTCAAAATAGAGTAGACTTTCTACAAAGCTAGTACAAATGGATTTAAGAAATATCTCTCCCGTAGTACTATATGTCACATCTATTTACATGAAATACAAAGAATCCACATAAACAACATAAATTATATATTTGTGCTTCTATGTTTTTCTAGCATGCCGTTTTCAGTTCTAAAAGGTTTTTCACCAAGAAAATAACATATATCACAAATGTAAACAGAGTCCTGCCATAGATACACAAGTTTTTCCTAACTGATGCTTAGCCTAACTCTTTCTGACACTTTCTTATTTACATATTTTGGACCCATAACTGCGTCTGTAATGCCTTCAGAAATAGCTGTGCTCGCTCATTTCACTGCATCGGTGTTGAAATCTGTCAATATCCGGATATCAACTAGTAGTAATCAGATATGCAGGGGAGGGGGTTTTCCCCATAAAACATGTAGTAGGTAAAGCTGAAGGTCGACATTCTCACACTGTGTACCTTGAACAATCTGCAGTCACCTTAAAAAATCACTAACAAAACACTCAAAAGCCAGTTTAAACCCTTACAGAGAAAAAAGAACGTGAATTCCTTCACCATGACATTAGCATTACCTTAAAGTATAAGAAACAATGACAACATAGACACCCCCCCACCACCACCAGGATTTGCTCCTAACGCTGCTTTATTATGTTGGTACATAACAAGAAATCATATTGTTGGGATATTTCAAAGTGAAGTGGCTCTGCACTAACCTCCTGGTGTGTTGGTTCATTGATAAATTAAGGGGAATGTGAAGAGGGGCTGACTACAATCAGCCTTCTCGTGCTTGCAGACCACAGGGCTTTATAATGACGGCTGTCTAATATCTAATTTAAGGGCAAAATAACACAATAATAGATATGATAGACTGCTAATTCATGAAGACTTGTTAACTTTTGTTCATGCATATATTGCATTTTATTTTATTTTATTGTTATTTTTGGGTGGGTGGGGGTGGGGGGGTCAGTAACTGATTGTTAATAATTCTTTCTGCTATGTACACTTTTGGGGGTTTCAGTGCAGTCCTCCAAATCAAACGCTTGTCCTTATGATCAGAGACACCTATTAACAACAGTTTAAATAGCAAACAAATAAATAATGGGTAAATAAACTAAAACCCCTTTGGTACATACTACTGAAAAACATAATTTGTCACATTGTTAAAAGAGAAAAAAAAATCATATTCACTGACACAGAAGAGGAATGACACAGCACTAGCATACATTTAAAGGACAGTCCTCATGTGCACTGTCTGCAGGTCAGCTCATTGTCATTGTCGTCTTCAGCCTTGAGTGATGCCGGACGCATCTTTCTCAGTCGGTGCGTGCATGTAGTACCGTCTCGTTAGAGATAAAAGGTTTCCCCGTATGTGTTTCTACTACAAAGTTGTCACTTCTATCACATTTAGATCATTCCGAATGACTCGATATAGACGTGGCAGGAGACGTGAGGGCTGGTCTGAAGCAGACGTCCATCCCGTGCAGTTGTTACCCATCCAGTCAGAATCGGACGAGAGCTCTCAATAAGCTAGTCATCACTAGTAGCACAGCTGTGGCTGCAGTGATAGTCACAATGGAGCTCCAACCTACCTCACTCCCCTGAGGGAAGACATGAAAAGAAGAGTGTCAGGATTCAGCAGAGGCTAACCGTCACCCATAGATGATGCACACTAGAAGGAATAGTTCCACATTTTGGGCATATTTGCTTCTCTCAGAGATTTAGACGAGAAGATTGTTACTGCTTTAATGTCAGTGCAAACAAATCAGGGGGTGATTGGTCAGGGAAACACCAACTCACACCTCCAAAGCTCCCTATTTACAAACAACATTTTAAAAAAAAAACTAATTTAAGCTAAATATCATTTGGCTGTAGTTTCACATTTAACACAAATAAATGAGAGTGGTAACAATCTTCTCATTTAAATCTTGGCAAGAAAGTGGTAAATCATATTTCCCAAGAAAATGGTGAACTATTTCTGTAAATTATTTATTCAGTGAAGCTGAAAGATTTTTTGCCAAACTGCCCACCCGTCCCATGTTGACCTTTCATAAATGGTGCACAGACGGCAGTGGTTAATATTATCTGTTTTTCAGTGTGTCTCAGATCTTAAAGGCCATATTTGGTATTTCTTCAGTTTATATTCTCCCATAACAACTAAACACAAAGATTCCTGACAAATAAAGGATTAGTTCACCAAAATAACAGAAAAACATATTTACCTCTTACTATATGGACAAAAACACTAGGCTATCAACACTTTACATCTACAGGAGCTGCTCGGCCATGGAAACCCATCCCATGAAGCTCCTGGTGCACAGTTTTTGTGCTGACATTAATGCCAGAGGAGGTTTGGAGCTCTGCAGTTATTGAGACAGCAGAGCGTTGGTGGCTTTTATGCACTATGCGCCTCAGCAGCAGCAGCAGATTGGCCCATTCTTTCACAAATGTTTGTAACGCCAGACTGCATTGCTAGATTTGCTTCGCAATGGGACTGAAAACACCTGATTCCCAATATAAAGAGGTGTGGACTTTTATTCTTTGATTTTCATCTTTGATACCTCCAAAGAACTGGGTCATTCATCAGCTGTGTGGTTTATCAGCCATGCACTATCATTCTGAGCTGGCAGGCATTTGACAAAATTTTTTTAAGTGAACTGTTGTTATATTAAACAATTTATGAAAAAAGGAGAGTAGTAAGTAGTTTTTTGAGGCCCGCCATCTTTAATACAGTGGCTGAGACCGACAGCGCCATTTCACCTAATCACATTTTATGTAGTACGTCTTACAAGTTATTTTTAATTTAAAGATCCCAAATATCCAAATATATATATTTATATAAGACCATTTAACATCTGTACATGTTTATTTTTATCATCTCTTTTTCATTATGTCTTTTTCCTTCTCCACAATTGCACTCTCTCCTCCCTTATTTCCACATCTTGCGCTTCCTTCTCTCAGCTGAAGTCAGGACTCTAACACATAAAAACCTGCTTATTTATTATTGTCCCAATTACATATTGTCAGCAAATTAGACATGCGACCCTCCCATCTCCAGACAGGGAGCCAGCTAAACACTTTGAAACACCACAGGTCAAAGTTGACCTTGAAAAATATTTCATGAAACTATAGTGAGTAATATATCATATGAAAGGGCATGGAGAGAGCTGTACAACCTGTTTCATTTTTTCAATACAACATCACAATGACACCTTAAAGTTTTGCAAATGACACACCGCATGAATATATCTTAAAATCTTAAATTTTTTAGCTTATAGAAGCCAAAGATTTCAGCCAGTTCTGCTCCAATCATCTGGGTAAAGATAATAAAATACACCATTTGAATATGTAATGCTTCGTTGTCTGAGGTCAAACATCAGAGTTGTTGTTATAAAAGCAAGCTAATGTCATGTTGTAATAAGACATCATAAAACCTTAAAGTTTTAGTATAGCCCTTGCATTCTGGGGGAGGGGGGATTACACTCTCTGAGTGCTCTTGTTTTTCTTTCGTTTAGCATATTATTTAATTTTTTTGTGTAATTTGGGTGAACTAATCCATAGTAAATTTTGCAAGAACCATAAGTAGCATTATGCTTCAGACAGATATAAGCTCCTCCCATACCTTGCTCTCTGGGACGCCAGCTCCGACAACCAGCACCAGACCACAGCCACAATTACAATCATTCCTATGAAGGGGATGGAGAGAACAGCGTGCTCAGACGGATGGATGAATCTCTGAGGAGGGAACAAAAACAAACACAAGGACCATGGCAATGAAGGGGATGAATGAATGATGGAGCGAGGTAGCCAAATAATAAAACAAACAGATAAGGATGTGTGACAACGGCACAAATGGACCACCACTACACTACACAAATCACTCAATTCTAAGTGTGAAATGGCCTGTGGCTGTGATATACGGGGGGAAAGGCTGTGATGGAGTGATTTAATATTTCCTATTAAACAAACAATGCATAACTTTACGGTGACATAAACATCAACTCAGTGTGAGTATGCGTGAGCAGTCCCGTGTGGCATTTACTGGCTGCGTGTGATATCATGCTGGCAAAAAAAAGAAAAAGAAAGAAAGGCACGCAGGATGGATGTTGTGACTTAGCATATGAAGGTATATTAGTCTCTCTATCCTCATTTTGAAGTTAATTTGTTTGTATGTCGTAAGAAATTTGTTGTCATACAGGCTGAGAGGTCATGGACATTCAGAGAACAAGGACAGCATCAGAGACAGGCACGGGTAGACAGTTTGACACGATGTGGAGACATCTCATCATGGCTGTTGCAGACAAAACACAGAGGTTCAGTTCTGTTTTCACTGGATGATTTCAACCATCCCAAAAATATGATTCAAATTCTGAGGTTTTGTTAAGATTTTTCATTGAGTTTTTATCTGCTCTTTTTAAAACATGATAATACTCGACTTTCAGAGTAGCGACTGTCTTTGCATGGGAACGCAGGTGAAAACACAGACTGTTTTACCGTCAGTGCATTCAAATTCCACGGGAGCTTTGCAATGGAAATCAAAACCTATGCTTTCATTCAGTGGCACCTGGAAGGCTGAGAGGTCAAGAAAAATACATTGAACTGAGAAGTTATAACTCATAGTTCAATGTACAAACCATGCTGGATGCTTTCAAGTAGTTGTTATGTAAGAATAGTTGCACTTTAAATGGATATGGCGTGAATTGTGTTCACTTTCATTTCATTTCATTTAGATTTTTCATATGTAACTTTATTAGAAGGAAGAGAAACCAGTCTGGAATTAAATAAAAAGTCTAAACAAGAAAAAAAATGTCATTTTATTACATTTACTGTGTTAAAAAGATCTAAAGTCTGCTTATAGGCTTCAGTGGTATAAAGTGCATTAGTTCCAAGGTGCCTGAATGCGTTTAATTAGAGGTTTTGTGTTTTTGTCAAACAACAGTATTTAAGCATTGCTCTAACAGAGCAGTCAGGACACAGACACAGTGGGGGGAACGTTCCCTAGCCCAAAGCACACAGTAAATACTGATATGGGCTGACAGGCCAGGTCAGCTCATATCAACACATGTATCGCTGCAGTATGGGACACATAAAAAAAGTGGGCTCAACAGACACAGGATACAGTGAGGAGCAATGTGAGGTTTGATATGTGTTAGTAGATAGTGTCACTGCAAACAACAACAACAAAAACAACTTTATATTTCCTTCATTGTGTAGCTGGAATATTGCTTTTAGAATAAATTCATATCATTTAAAAACAAAATATGGGAACAAGTTCAGAAAGCAATGATAAATATCTACTAAATATATTATCAATAATCACAGAAAGCTGTACAGCATTTCACTCAGTATCTCTGCTGATGCCAGCGCTATACTTTCATTATAGTTTGTCCCATGATGGGCTTGAGCTCTGTGGTTCCTCACCTCCGTCCCCCCCGACAGCTTCTCCAGCTCTGCCTTGCAGCGCTGCAGCTCCTCCTCCAGCTCTGCCCTCTCCCTCTGACTGCTGTCATACAGTACCTGCAACTCCTGCAGCTCCATCTTCAGACCCTCACACTGGAGGACACAGAGGCCAAAATAATCAGAAGAATAATGTGTACCAGATCTGTGCCACTTTCTAGTCGTGGCGTCACTAGCAAACTAGGCCACTATACCTCTCTCTGAACTTGTGAGGCCTTCTCCTCAGCCTGTTTCAGCTGGTCTCTCAGCGAGAAGATCTCCCCGATCCCTCCGGTCCAGCTCGTCGGCGTCACTGGCTTCCCATCGAATGAGATGTTCTTCTGGATGGAGGCGTCCACCAGACGACAGTTCTCAGACTGGGCCATGGTCATGTAGCTCTCTGTCATGACCTCATCTGAGCCGGTCTCCATCTCCTTTCCCTCTGTGCCCTCCCCAGCGTCTTCCTCTTTCAGCGACAGGTAGACGCTAGAGCTGCAAGGTCAAAAAGCGGCTCCAAATTAACCGGCTGCTACCATTTTTTTATTTCTTATTGTAAAAACGGGAAGATGTGTTAAGCCATACACGAAATGCCGATATCAAATGGTGACACTGGTTTGTCAACCAAATGCTTCTCAGCGATGCGTACAGTTAAACCTGAAGTTAAAATATTTACACCCTATAGGCATGCACAGTAACAACTAGGGATTCTTTTCAATTTCTCAGTAAATGGCCAGACAATAATGGCAAATGCTCATCGCATAGAACAACCTTACAATTCAAAGGCGTTCTTAATTTTTAATTGCTTATGTGTAATCCCTCATATCATGCTACAACTTTACTGGAGTGCTTAAACAGGTGGTCAGTGCTGTGATGGGAGCTAGTAATACCAGAGGGTATCCCCTCCAGCTGATCCAGTGAGCACAGCTGACGAGTGAGCAGTCGTTGACCTCTCACCATGTCCTCTGTCTTTGCAGCAGCTGCAGCCTCTCGGAGAGCCGTCTGTTGTCCTCCTTCAGGGTCTGACACTCCTCCCTCAGCACACGGCACTCCTCCTTTAGCAGGTCGACGTCACCTGTCGGAGCAAGAAGGGCACAGATGAGGATGTTTAAAACAGCATCATATACTCCTACACATCTTTATAGTACAGATAGTGTAAAGCGTAAATTTTAGTCATCCGCTCTCTTGCCAGAGCACGAGAAGCTTTGGAACACTCATATCTGTCTGCTGTAGATGAAGCGACAGCCAGCAGCTGGTTAGCTTAGCCTGGAATAATGATTGGCAGCAGGATGACACATGTGTGCCAGCTCTGTCTCAGTGGTATCAAAATCCGACTGGCAATTCCTTTAAGGCTTACAAATGTTTTAGTATGTGCAAGAACTGAAGCAGAAAAGCCATTTCCACCAATAATGTTTGTGCATTTTGGGTGATGTTCCCCCACCTTCAGTCCCACCCAGCTCCAGAGCCCAGCAGTGACATCATGTGCTGGAAGTGTGGGTCCCTCCCTGTTGTGACCTCAAGTCCCTGGTATTCTGAATATACACACACATGTCACTCCCTTTTCAACTCCCAGCAATCCTATTTTGTAACATTTACTGAACCCGCCAACGACAGATGTTCTTGACTGCAGTTTACTAACATGCTGTGAGGGAACGAGACCATCCTCAGGCGAAGACTGATCACAGGCTTTTTGTGCTGATCTTAAGAGCTTGAAGAAAGAAGACAACTTTATTTTTCAGTTTGTGAAGATGTTTTCACCTCTAATCCAAGAGGCTTCTATACTTCTTAACACAAAACGTGGAGAGTCCCAGGTATTTAACCCCTACTGGGGGTTGTTCCTGTGGGAGGTGGTCATTGACCTACTACCGCTCATGTCCTACGTCACATGAGTTAAGATGGGAAAAAAGGCGGATTTAACCCGTAGTAGGGTTAAATTCACAAACTTAAAGATGACCAGTCGCCTTCTTTTCTCAAGATCGTAAGACTACAATAACTTGTGTAACTAAGAACCTACTAAGAAGAGATTTGCGCACACAGTTTGAAGATGAGTTTTAAAGCCAAGATGTTAATTTGTTTTTGCTTTTATTATCATATGTAACATAACACACGTGATGCAATATCACCTCTTCTTCTCTGACTGCAGCTGTTTCTCCCCCCTTCCCCCCATTTCTCCTCATCCCTCACCCTCTCTCCTCTCGGCCTCCCTGCGCTGGCTCTTCATGCTGATTTCAGCCCTGAGCGTGGTTATCTCCAGCTCGTACTCCTGGGTTTCTTCACTGAGGCGCTGCAGCTCGGCCCGCCGGCGACACAGCTCTTCCTGCAGCGAGGCGATGTCGTTCTCCCTCTCCGCCGCTGCCTCCTCCGCGGCCTGCTGGAGCAGGAGCACCTCCTCCTGAGCCGTGCGCAGCTCCTCCTGGGCCTCGGCCAGCTCACTCTCCTTCTCCTCCTCCAGGCTGTACATCTCCTCCTGCACAGAGCGCAATTGGGCTGTGGCAAGCGGAGGAAGAGGAAGAGGAGGAGGAGAACGTTAGGTTTTCTTTATGGCAGATGTGTGGGTGAGACTGCAGTGTCAGTTTGGGTGTATATGTATGATCTCACCTGAGGTTTTGCAGTAGTGGGCCTGCGTGTGTTTGTGTGAGTGGGTGGTTGGTGTGTACTTGCATACGCCTGTGTGTGTGTCTGTGCGGGTGCTGTTTGAAAGAGGAGCTGATGTAACTGATGGTAACTGGCATGCTTTTTATTCAGGGTCAGGTTGGGATTATTAGTTTAGTCATTTCAGGAATGGAGAGTTCTCTCCACCTCGCAACTTTAAAAAACTTTTTTTTTTCCCTTTCTGATTTTCTTTGTCTGTCTTTGAGAACAAAAATTCTGCTTTAGAAAACTTTAGATTTTTGAATCCAAGGGGAAAAAAATGACACAAAATGTTATTTGTGAGAGCTTTAGGCATATTGTGTTGATACCTTGTAGATTCTGGATCTGCCGTGTGAATGCCTCAGCCTGATGGGCACTTGCCAGACGCTCATCCTCCAACAGACCTGGAGAGGAGCGACGGGGAGTAAGGAGTGGGTAGTGAGATAAGAGGAAAAAAGTGCAGCAGGCCAAAAGAAGAAAGATGACAACTTGATAAGCTGTTCAACCTTGAGGCATGACTGGATGACACAAGCAGCTTTGTATGTCTGCTTCTGTTAAAAGCAATGAATAGTACGTGAGCAGACCATCAATATTATTTAGCAGGATTTTTCTTTCTGGTATGTGAGTTCCTAATGATCCTTTTCATTGGAAGAGTCTCTTCTAAACTTAAAAGATAGCAGTAGAAAAATAACGCAGAGTGTTTTGGCTGCCAGTTTCACAGCTTTTGGTTTGCTGCTATTTTTGAATTTCTGTTTATTTTTGGTCCCTATCAGTATGTATCATGCCAAATGTTTTCTGCCACATACTTCAGGCAGATTCACTGATGGCTTTTATATAACAGCAAGAGGAGCTAGAAGGATAGCGAGAGCGTATTCTTAAATCAAATCACCCATCCATCCATCCAATTCAATTCAATTCAATTTATTTACATGGCACCAAACCACAACAATTGGCTCAAGGTGCTTTAAATTGTAAGGTCAAGGCCCTAAAATAATAGAGATAAAACTCCAAAAATCAGACGATTGCCTATGAGCAAGCACTCGGTGACAGTGGGGATGAAAAAAACTCCCTTTTAATAGGAAGAAGCCTCCCTTAGGTTAATTGGGTTAATTACCCATAGGGTAATGTGAGTCTGAATGGTGATCTGTCTCTATGTGTTAGGCTAGGATAATAGAAGATAATGGATCGATGGCTAAATTATAAACACTGAGAGTGACGAAAAAAAATACACACACACAAAGTACTTTCACAAGACCAATTTATTTTTAAGAATTTATTTTTTTAAAAATCAGTGTTTAGTGCACCTTTCCATTACTCCAACTTCTTCTACGTATTTTTGGAAACAAGTGGGTGTCTCCAAGTGTTTTGGAAAAGTTGCCACATTCCTTAATTGCTTGTGTCTCTTCTTGTAATCCCAGAGTGACTCCATGTTGCTAAGATCAGTGTCTCTGTGGGGGCTGTACCATCTGCTGGAGGATGCCTTAGCCTTCTTGTGGCTTGTGTACTTAATGGCAGTGGGTTATCATGGGGCAGATCAAATACCTCCTTCGTGGTGTTGTGTCCCGCATAAGAATCTAAACATGTAAAGTGCCTGTTATGCCCACTGACTGCTTGAAAGAGTGTTTCAGGTCTATCTGCGGCACCCCTCCGGGCGCCTGATCACCAACACCTGCGGTCTGTAATATGAAGCAAGATCAACAGACCCAGGGTATGTTTTCATTATCTAACTTACCCTAATGTTAGGGTTCCTGCTATGTAGTCACGCAAAAGGTGGCTATCAGCCCTGAGTTTTCCAATCTATTCACATAAAAAGGTCGGCGTTGGCAGAAGGTGACCTGTCTGCTGGCGGCACGCTGGAATATTTTACAAAATAAGAGCAAACTCATCATACACGCCAAATGCACAGTTGCTGCAGCCAAAGCAGAGGTGTGTGAGTGTGTGTGATAGGAAAAGTGCTGTACTAGCATGTGTACGCGCTCTAAGTGATTTGGTGGTCGGCAAGACTGGAAAAGCGTGAGACGGCCTGAATAAAATCTATTTAAAGCCGGGGGAAAGTTGGAAAAAATGTGCATGGGAAGATCTGACTAAAAATATGACTGAATTCATGCGCTGCCTAAATGTGAGTAGCCGCTTCTTTTCTGTATAAGCCAGTTATAAGCCAGTACTATTTAAGCTGCAACCCGGTTGCATTAAATGGTGTGAGAGTAAATATAAACACATAATTCGACCTGGTAAGTAGGCTTGCTTGCAAATTGAGGTCAACAAGTACAAGTTTGAAAATAGCATAGGTAGGTATAGCATAAGTTGTCTGGCAATATACTTCATTATGAATGATCCTTGTAATACAGAAAACTCGGTTAAACCCTGAAGTTCTTTAATGACTCTTATTCCTGCTTGATAGTGCTGGCCTCTGAACTCCATGTGATTATCACTGGAGCTGGATAACTGTCATTTGTCACCAGAGATTTTGTTGGGGGTGAGGGGGTGGGGCATTGTCTGTCTGTTTTTTGGTAACCTGCTGCTTCGCTGTTTAGCTTTTCTTATGTCCTGTTTAGTGACTGAAAGAAGTGTTTGATTCAATTTAACTATAACAATATAACTTGTTTTGTGTTTAACCAAGGAGCTTAGCATTGTGACATTTTGTTTGGTTATACTAGCATACCAAATGGAAAAGACTGTGATAAGCCAACTTTAAGCTTGAAATGAGGAACAGGCCAGTCATTGGCTGTAGCTAAGATAAGGGCTGGCCTCTTCTTACAGGGTTGGGGTCACTTAGGTCTCATCTATCTGCACTGGGCCTCTCTCAGCTGAGGGTGACTTCTTAAAAAAGACAGATAACCACTGACTACACAGGAAGCCCTCCATAGCAGGCGATTAGCCCATTTCACCAAACTCACCAGTCGCTACCCAGAATGTTCTTGACCAAGCTCGTGAAATTCCTAAACATTGTACTTGCTAAACATCCGCTGTTCAGTATGACCTCACAGTGCCACTTCCATGGATGTAGAATCTCATTTTTTATTTTCAGAATGTTTAAATTACAGTTAGTAGAGTGTTATCAATATCGTTTATACCTTTTTCCATTTTAAACTGGGTTTTTAACACCCTCACACTAACCCATTCATCAAGCTACATCATTACTGGTGTGGGGGTAGAAACCCGAAACCCAGACAACAGCATCTGCATGCATCAGCTGCCAACGCACTGAACAGCTGACTGTTCCCAGAGGGTCTTGACCAATACTGATTTCTGGTTGAGGTCTAGGACACTCAGTCTAGAAACTTCCCGCAGTGTGAGCGCAGTTGTCTGAGGAATGGTTCCCCCCGCTGCCAGACAAACTGCTGAGCTCACCATGCCATGTCTCTAAGAATGACACACTGTTAAATGCACACACTCATAAATGCACACACACACACACACTGAGCTCAGTGTAACCTCATACTCAAGGCCTTAGTCACTGCTACTGTCTCTGAACATTATGCTCATCATTTCTAAGGTATGAGGTTATGCTCTTTTTAATGACTATGAGCAACAGACTGTCAGTAACCACATATAAACTGTTAGGCTTCTATATATGTATCTAACAAAATTTCAAGAGAATGCCTCAGGTAGAAAGTTAAGAGAGGGTTTTTTTTCTAGTGATCAGTGTAGAAATAGGGGGAAAAATAGTGTAAACATTTATGCAAAAGTACTCTAATGAAAGTTCAGGCTGAGATTGTAACAGGAATTTATAATCATGACATCTTACAGCACAAATGGATGTATATCACAGTGAGGAAAAGGCCAAATACAGGTTAGTAAAAAATGTTAGGTAGGTAGGGCTTTAAGTCAATTTTAGCTCACAGAAAATTTACCCGCAATTAAATGAAAAGGTTTTTTCTTTTTCAGCTTTGCTTGTTGATCTTAGCTATTTCCATTATTTTTCTTTTCCACTCACTGCATATGCTGGAGATGTGTTGGAAATGTAACGAATGAAAGCCCAGGGTTATTGCTTTTGTAAAAGCGATTTGCGAGCGGTGCTGGCAAACAATTTGCAGATTTGAAAAATGATGGTTAATCGCAAAGTGCAGATTAATTTCTAAGCAAAGCGCTTGGTATAGCATTGGTTTTGCAAAGCTGTCCTAGAATTAAAAGGAGGGAAAAATTATATCATAAAGAGAATTTGGTGAAAGAGGCCCGGCTATTTGTGTTTTATTACCTATGTGTGTTAAAATGTGACGTGCTTTTTATCCAGCTTTTGTTACCGATTCCAGTTGTCACTAAACATGACAGATAAAAATGTCAGAGTAGGGACTATGATGGGAGTCAGCATAATCTATAAATGCCAGAAAAATGTTACGGAATGAATGCATGTTGATGGATGATTAGTGCATTTGCATTCATTTTTATGGGAGATGACTTAATGTTAATGTTAATAAATGAATAATTAAAGGTTTTAAAGAATAAATACATAGTACAGTATAGGGATCCAGTCCTAGAGGTATTCAAGGCTAGAGTTCTCACCTTGCAGCTCGTGGAAGCTCTCCTGATGTTTGTTGGAGGTCTCTCTGGCCTCCTCCAGCTCCAGCAGCAGCTGCAGCACCTGCGCCCTGAGCTCCTCCAGCTCCTGCTCCTCAGTCAGCGGCTCTTGCTCCTTCTTCCTCTTCTCCTCCCCTTCACCTTCCTCCTCTTTCAGTTTCTTTTCTTCCCCCTCTTCCTCCTGAGATCTCTCCTGGTCCATTTCCTCCTTCTCGTTGTTCTCCTCCAGGACTCCTCGCTCCTTGGCGGTTATCTCGTTGTCCATGGTGGGGCTGCTCTCGGCTTTCAGATCACAGGGGTCATCTGGTGGAGAGATGGCAGACATTACGAGAAGGAAAAGGGATGGAGAGCCCTACAGGTGACAAACCCATCTGTCATCGCCTAAAAACTCAGTCACGCTTGGCTGCAGAGCAAATGGTCTCTTCTCCCTTGAATCAACAGCACCATCTTGTGATTAAAGTGGCACCGACTTCTTTGTACATCACATCCTGTTCAC
This sequence comes from Etia nguti, assembly GCA_015106755.1. Classification (NCBI taxonomy): domain Eukaryota; kingdom Metazoa; phylum Chordata; class Actinopteri; order Cichliformes; family Cichlidae; genus Etia; species Etia nguti. Next base: position 3,920 of record VUQG01001634.1, on the reverse strand, counting down.
TCTGATTTAAGCGTAGCTGTTCAATCAGACAATATAACTGAAAATCCTCTTTTGTGATTAACTCCAGGACACAATCCTTTTTCTTTAGTGATTCTGCTGATTAAAGGAAGAAAATCACACGTGCCTTAAAATGTCAGGATTTTGTAATAAGCAGATGTTAATGTAGCAGCATTCACACGCAACATATTTCTCTTTATTCACCGCATTTCAAAGCTTTGTGTGTTTATGGCACACGCATCCTTGTATCCGCACTGTGGATTTAAATGTTTGGCCAGCAGGTGGAGCAGATTAGCTGACACAATGCGGAAACAGAAGTGGGGAGGTGAAGCAATCGCTATGACTCACCACTCAGCAATGCACCTCAAAGTCCACAACAACAGAGCTACCACTCATAGTAAGAGAGATGTGACACACAGCTCTTTCACATGATCCCGTGTCACATTTTTGCCTTCTTCTTAAAGATTTTTGCTCATTAATAAGCTCAGGCCCAATCAGATGCTCTAAAACCAAAAATTAGACATTATATATGATGCAGACCAATAAGAGTGAACTTGATTTTGCATTATAGCTCTTTGTCTCGCTGCAGCTGCTGAGACAGAGTCAGAGCAGTTCAGAAGAGAAGGCATCCCTGGCAGTTTTGCTTGCATTACACACACACAAACACACACTGACCTAATATCCTTTCACTCTCATTTCTCAACAGCATGCCCTCCTGGGTCAAGTCCTTCTCAGAAATAAATCAATATGTAGTACTGCACATTCATGTCTGAGTGGTCTCCAAGTGGCCAAAAATTGCTGTTTGTACTCAGAAAGCAATGTGAGGATGGGAGAGGGGGAATGGTGTTCACTTAGGGACAGAAGATGGAGAGACGTGATGAGAAAAAAGAAGCAGGCTGCAGCAGGGGACGGAATAAAGCATTAACTAAAGATCTGCCCTAATTAAGAGCGATGCTCACCGGTGTAATCTCGGCTCTGGGGATGCTTCCAGTTATTGTGATAATTATTTCTCTTCTTTCTTTTTCTCTGCTCGCTAGATGTAACCGTGTCCATCACAGCATATTTTATCATGTATCTGTGACAGCCTTATTCCTTCCTGTCTCATAATGATGTTAATTTAAACAATGCGGCCCCTGAGAGGCATGCGAGAGGTTTCATGAGCGCAGGGCTATTTTGTCATTAAACTTTGATGCTGGTGTAATGAGTTAGTCATAAAGAAAGAGAGAGCCGGAGCTCTGTGGCAGGGAGTTTTAGCCGGAGCTGCTTGTATAGCCAGGGGCGGCTAAAGGCCATCAAGAGACAAAAGGCTTCCCACTGAATATCACTCACATCCAAATCTCTTACAGGATATGTTGAGCTCATGGTGGCTAACTCCAAAAGGCTTTGGACCAAGTGTTTTCTTTTGTAAACTATAGACGGTCATTATTGTCCTCACTTTAAAAAAAACTTGTCAGGTATATTTAGGAGAAAGATCCTTTAATACTGGACAGGTGAGCTCAGCTTTGCATGATGCATCGTCTGCAAACCCTTACCCTACCTTTCACATTGTTCACATTTGGCTCTAAGTTTTCTACTCTTCATATCACTCTTAAAAGAAGCTTAATCTCCCCACCTTGTGGGTGAATGTCGAGCACATTGTGCAGCCAAATCAGCTGCAGTGACACCTGTGCTCACTCCACTGTGCTTGATTTTTTCTTTTAGTCACGCTGGGATTCCATTAGACATGGACGCCGCGCGCATACAAGAGCAGGGGACGGACAGCAGAGTCATCTCAGGAGCAGTGCAACAGCTCCAGGGAGAGGACGGCTTTTATCTATGCACAACACATTCTTTCATAATCACACTGCAGCACAGCACACTGAGTATGTTGGTATATACACTGTGCCACTTTAGAAGAGAGGCAACCGGCAAGTAGTCTTTGTCAGCATCTCAGAACGGCTGCCTGAGATTTAATTCAAACATTTAATGTGTCAACACGAGCCCTTTTGTTTTGCTTCTGATTTGGCGTTCTGCGATGGAGTGTGGACCACAATGAAAATTGCACTTTGCAAAATTAAGGAGCAGAGCGGGGATTTTTAGCCAGCAGAGGGGTGGGTGAGGGACGGGCTCACGGAGAAGAGCGCGCGTCCATCGAGCAGCGAAATCTGAAGCTCAGCCTCGCAGACTAATTAAATAGACAGGAATTTACTGGGAAAAACAGCATTTATGCGCTCACTTTTTTTCCACTTTTTTTTTTTTTACAGTCTTTATCTTTAATGATACCGCTTCGTGCAATCAGGTGTAATATAATAGGGAATGTGGAGCAAAGTGTTTTCGAGAGAATTTAAGAGAGTCTCTCCCTGTTGCTGCTAGTTAAATGAATTGACTGCTAGTTAGGTAGTTAGGAACATCTGGAGTCAAATCAGCCAATAAAAGAAACGACTGCTCACTAAAAGGCGGCACTGGAGGAAGCTGTCGTGTCCTGGGTGTGTTGTGACTGAGCAAACAGGTGTGTGCCGTGGTGTCAGTGGTTCATTTGTGCATGTGCGCCAAGATTTTGCATTTGCATATGAATACACGCCACTAGTGACCACTTCTCTTTGGTTTTGCATGTGTGTAAATACATAGAATATGAGCACGCATACATGTGTAGTGACATCCCCACTTCTGGTGAGTCTATATACACAAAATACTGTATTTATGATCACATATGTCTGTGATGTGCTCTGTGTGTGTGTGTGTGACGAATCTATGTGTAGGAGGCCATGCATAATGCACAACACCCCCTCCCACCCCAGCTTTGAAATCAGACCTGCTCTGATGTTGTAGCTTTTTCCCTGCACTGGCACACTTCCTCAGCAACACATAATACATAGGAGGGAGGGGGAGCTGAAACAACAAGGAGCCACCGTAGGAGCATATGTTAAAGGGAAACAGGGGAAAAACAATAAGAGACACACAAGGAAGGAGAAAGATTTAAGACGTTAACCCCACACATCTCCACATCCACCATGCACCCTTGGTCAGCACGCCAACAACCCAGAGCTTCAACATATAGAGAATCACCATGGTGATAAAGCTGTATTTTTATCCACTGCTTTGCTTTCCATAGAACCCCCCCCACCCCCACCCCGCCCCCCAGATAAGAGTCTGTACAATTGTATCAGGTGCACCGTCACGAAACCCACACGGTGAGGTCACCATCATATGAGATGCACTGCTTTCAAACTGCGTGGAGACTCACCGGCTCCAGATGAGCAGCAAACAACAGAGGTGGAGGTCTCGTGAGGTTAAAGTGAGTTTATCTCTTTCCCTCGCTCTCTCTCTGTACTGCACTTCAGAGGCTGAAAAGTCCAGGGAGAGTGAGGAACAACAGCAGCAGAAGAAGAAAAGAAAGTTGAACTGACTTAATCAGCCGTTCTGTTATTTAAATGGAAAATTCGTATTTGCACTTTTAAAGGGGAATAAGGGAAAGTGGGTCAATGGAATAGAAAAGCATCGCAGGATGTGCTATAATTTGGCCTCATTAGATGAGCATGCACAAAATCTGTGTCAGTGTGTACACACTGTAGGTGATTTATTCAGGGAATCTGTGTTTTTTGCTTTTTTTTTTATACAAATATGTGGTGGTGCAGTGTGTGCGTAACCTTGTTGCATAGCTATTCCATGAAGGGATATGAATAGCATCAGAAGAAGAAAGCAGGAAAACAAGTCATGCAGTTATAACCCATTTCATCACAAATTACCCCCACCCCCCACCCCCACTAAAGCAATCTCTATGCAAAGGTTTTTTTTTTATCAGTGTTATTAAAAAAAAATTTTAAAAAGGGGGATACCACAGCTCACTATGTGGCTGCCAAAATTAAAAAAAGATAAATCCAGAGTGTGAGGAAGGGTGCACTAATGATAGGCTGACAATGCCAAGCATTTCTGCGAGGGAAAAG
>VUQG01001633.1:52974-101236 GCA_015106755.1 Etia nguti | reverse complement strand
AAAGAAAAGAATACTTTTTGGTGGATATGGATTGTTTTACATTTATGGACGCAAAATGTGGCTACTACATCACATTTGCTGACACCAACTGAGCGTAATTTGCATTTAAATACCGGTACAAGAAGCTTGCTTGGTGAGAAGTGGGAAAGTCCTAGATTCAGCAAACAAGAGATTCAACAAATTGCACTAACGAGGTACCCAAGCTCTGCTCTGCAAAGCATTTTCTAAAGCGTGCATATATTAAAACCAGCGAGGTCAAAATGATGTTTAAAGGGCAACACCAGAAAGCTTGACTGTAGCAGCTGTCATAAGTAGTCATCACGAGCCTTTTGGTCTTTCTGAAAACCTGAGCGCCTGAACATCTGATGCAAGACTGGACATCCACGATCATGTCTATTAGGTAAGATTTTAAGCCCTTCATCACTAATCCACTCACACGCAGTGTAAGTGTTGAAATTGTGGTTTCACATGTTACTGATCTCTTCTGCTAAGGCACTGGCCTGAACACTTTGCATGCACTTGGAAGACTAAGTGAAATTTGCATGAATTTAGAACTTGGACAAGAAGAAGAAAAAAAAATTCCTTTGAAGTATCAAGATAAGCGATTAAGCGATAACACAGACCTCGCATAATCCCTGCGAATGAGTTAAAGACAGAGAAGGGAAAAAGGAGGGGAGATTTGGAGCTGAAGTAGGGAAGTAATAAAAAAAAAAAAAAGCTAAAACCTGCGAGGTTAAGGGGGCCTCAGATATTGTTTATCACTATTCTGTTCATCGGTGTGCTGCTACAGTGCTCAAAGCTGTTGGTAGCATTTAAGAAGAAACAGGCATAAAGTGACCACTGCATTCTGCAGCAACTGCAGGACAAAAACAGCTGGAGGTGATGAGAGCGAAAGAGTGAGTGTTCAGTGGTGTGCAAGTCGGCTCTGCACGCTTTAACTGTGATAGCATTTGAGAAAATATGAAAATATCTAATATTATCTGAGTATGAAGTAAAAGCTGAGCTTGTACCAGTGAGATGATTTTGAAAAATGCTCTTTCAGTCTACATCAATGACTGCAAGAGTTATTTATTTAGGTAAAGAATGAGACAACGCTAAGCTGCTAAACAAGACCAAGAGCCTACAGCCATGCTGGCAGCTTTGAGAGTTTGCACTTTTCACCAAGTTTTAATGCTTATATTCACCAACTTATTTCGCTAGCGGGAGAATTCTGGCTTTAGGTATCTCTGACAGAATGATGTCGTTTCTTCAGTTTTTAGTCACAGGTTGATTTGATTTAGGAAAAAGTCTTTATTTTGGTTTTAAAAAGTTCCTCTTCAGTAACATTAACCATGTCCTGTTGAGTCCGTCTGGCTTCAAGACTTAAAGGAAAACTTCTTACATGTACAAATATAACTGTATTACCTTCAGACATTTAGTCACAAACTAAGGCATCAGGATGTGACATTTTTAACTAATAACTTGCAAAGTTTAAGGTTTTATAGAATCACAGGCCATTTCTTTAGGTATATCTTGCTATTATTGGGTTGGGCTCCATTTTGTCTTTAGATCTGCCTCAATTCTTTAAGGCACAGATTCAACAAGGTGCTGGGAACATTTCTCGGGATTTGGATCCATACTGGCGTGATAACATCATGCAGATTTGTCAGGTAAATATCCATGATCCAAATCTCCCTGTTTCACCACATCAAAAAGGTGCTCTGTTGGATTGAGATCTGGTTATTGTCGAGGCCATTTGAGTACAGCGAACTTGCCATCTACACAAAGCTAGTTTGAAATGATTTGAGCTTTTTGCTAAAAGCAGCCATCAGAAGATGGGCACACTGTGGATATAAAGGAATGGGCATGGTCAGCAGCATTATTCACATAGGCTGCAGCATTTAAATAATGATAAACTGGTACTAATGAACTCAAAGTTTCACGCTGTTTACACCAAATTCTGAACTGACCATCTGAATGTTCCAGCAGAAATCAAGACTAATCAGACTTGCAATGTTTTTGCAGTCTTCTATTGTCCAATTTTGTAGCGTCAGCGCAATCTGCAGACTCAATTTCCTTTACTTCACTGACAGGAGGGCCACCTACTTTGGTCTTTTGCTGCTGTAGCCGATCTGCTTCGAGGTTTGGTGTGACGTACATTCAGAAATGCTCCTCTGCATACCTTGATTGTAACAAGTTGTGATTTGAATTAATGTTACCTTCCTATCAGCTAAAAGCAGTCTGGCCATTCTTTTCTGACCTCTGGCATCAATAAGGCAGTTTTACCCAATGTTGTTGGGTACTGGATATTTCCTCTTTTTAAAACCAGTCTGTAAACCCTGCAGATTGTTAATCTACTGGCATCCAAGTCACACTCAAAGTGACTTTAATCACTTTTCTTCAACCTTTCTGATGCCAAGTTTGAACTTGAGTACACTACCTTGACCATGTCTACATGTCTAAAATGCATTTTTTTTAAATGAGAATATCCAATAGTTATTAAGAGATTTCCCTTAAATAGATTTCTCTTGAAATCCTAAATGTCTGTACAAAATTTGGCACTAATCTATGGATGAAAACTTTTATGTCACTGCTGGCACAGGAGAAAATATCAAGGAATCACCACAGAGATTAGAATTGATTCAATCTCTTCAAAGTACTATCGATATCTCCGCCCCACTTTACGGCTGTTTATTGAATAGCTGTCGAGATATTTTAGTGTGGAACAAAATGGCAGACTAACACACCAACACTGCAAACCATTGATGACAGGCGTTACAGACAGATCCCCTTTAATGTAACACAATGAATATGGTCTAAGTGGTTTGATTTTGATTGTTTCTCTGTTACTGTTAAATATTGAAATATTTGCACCACCTAATAGTCACCCCTTTCTTTTTAACCATTCAGCAATTTCACAAAAGCATAGTTAAGGAGGAAATCCATCGTGCGCCACTAAGTCAACACAGCATGCAGAAGGCAGGAGAAATAGGAAGTGAGGTCTCTGTTGTCTGTTAGTGGATTATTGGATTATCTGCAGAAACACAATTACCCATTAGGGCATATTGTGCATTCTCCTTCAGTAGAGATGCTGCTCACAAAAGCCTTGGTTAACCCTAACCTTGCAAAACAGGGACTCAAAACAGGCTAGCTGCTAAAATATACACAGCTTGGGCCACTTTAGTGACCAAAATCAGTAGCATTTACTGTAGAAATAGCACTCTGTTCATAGATATGCCTAAAGACTCGAACGAGCACACACCGAGCCTCATGCAGCAATGATGAATATGTGCTCAGGAGCTGCTAATCATCACTGAATGGGGGGTTGGGCTGGGAGACAACAGAGAATGAGGGTGGGGCTGGGGGAGGGATGGGTGGGTGTTTGGTTTGGACTACACTATTTTTATCCGGATTCCACGAAGACAGCTGCCAACCTCCCGAGTGTGAGACTCTCCTGCCCTCGTTGTCCCCAGGAACAATGACATTAGACATCACCTCTGAGTATTTCGGTTAGGCATGTGGTAAAATAATAATAATTACAATAAAGGCTCTTCTTTAATGCTTTCATTGAGGCCAGTTGTGGAGTGGGTGCTGAAAATCTCATAAGCTCATCCGGTTTAGCTGAAAGCATTACAGACTTCAGGCTCTGCAGCTGCCCATGTGCTACTGTAATCTGCCATCAAGTCCAACTATCAATCTTTACCTGAGATGTCAAACAGGTTTTGCTGCGATCATGTATGTAATGCTGCTAATCGGATTCTTCTTCAAAATAAAATTCAAATCACTGAATATTTTGTTTGGATCTTCATTGTTCAATTGTTCATTAACCAATTACTTGCATATAACATCCATTTATAGCCACCTATTCTTCACTTGTAGATGCCAAAGCCATCAAAGGCTTCAGCCTGCTCTTTTTATCTATTGAGGACAGAACGTGGGTTTTTCTTTTTTAGCAGGTGTCTATTACAGGCCACATGCCATGACCCTGACATTCCCATGCCACTTCAGACCCACCAGGACTCTGCCATCCGTTTGCAGAGAGATGCAAGATAAGGGCTGACAGAGTGACAGTGACATCCTCCACAGCCATAAGCTAACAATGTAACTGTGCTTCCTGCAGCCACATGCCACAAACATCAGGGCTCTGATACAAGGCACAGACTTCCCTCAACATTTGCCCACAGCCACCTTCAGCTCCTGTATGTGGAATCTTTTCAGAAGCAAAGAAGAAAATAAGGTACATATCATGGTTCACTAATTAATTTTGTTTTTCATGCCACCCACTCATGTTAAACTGTAGCTTTGTTTTCTCCTCACAATTATATTTTGGTCAGTGTACTTCAATGAACGTCACTGAGCAGAGTGACTGATGTTCAGATTATGCCTGTTTTTATACTCATGGCATGAAAGTGGAAAGTTTCTCTCAGCTATACACATATTACAATTTGTAGACAAGTAATGGGCCACCTGCACGTTATTCCTACAGAAGATGCTCAGCCATGGAAACACATGCCATGAAGCTCCTGGTGCAGTTTTTGTGCTGATGTTAATGTAAGAAGATTGAGTCAATAAAGCGCGGCAAGTTTTAGATATTCTGTGACTCCAATCGGTAAGTTTATGTAGTCTGCCAGTTCATGAATGGGTTACTGTAGTTCCTTAACGATTCTACTTTGTAACAATAGCACTTGAAGTTGATCGCGGAATATCAAGGAGGGCCTAAAATAAAGGAATCCTATTACAGCACCACACTCTTAAGAGCCACTCATTCTTTCAAAAATCCTTGTGAAAGGCAGGCTGCATGGACAGGTGCTCAATTTTACACACCTGTAGCAATGGCACTGAAAGCACCTTACTTCAAAGATTTCTAACCAGGCAGCTATAGCTATTTTCATGGGAAAACAGAGCAAGACACAAATTATTACCAGAGCTCACATTAAGCGTAGACAAATAGCTTGAAATATTTGATTTATTCTTAGTTTTCCATGTAAAAATACACATCCGAGGGATGGATTTAGTGGGGGAAAAAAAAACATTTTTTTTAATGTCTTATTTCAACGAGTCAAAATTTAAAATCAATTTTTGTTATTAAATACACACCTCCAAGTTTTGCATTTTTCACACATACCTTATCTGTCAAAGTCTGCATTGGCAGCAACATAAAAGTAGACTGGATGTTGTTTTAACAGCTTTACAAAGTTAAAGACTGAAAGGTTTAAAAGTAAAGCTCAGGGTTTTTTTTAAGTCATGTTTTCAAAGTGCAAAATTGTACTTGTAAGGCAACACAACCCTTGATGTGTGCATATTGTGACAATGAAGACAACTATAGTAAAAATGTACAACAATGTGTTCACTCTTTACTTGTATACATGTCAAAACTTGATTCAACTGTGTCCAAGAAAATATTAAGATCACAAAAAGTTATAGCACGAGTCTGCTATATGAGCAGCCAACCCAAATGCAATGTAGCCTTGCGCTTCTCCCACTGTATGGCCCAGAGAGCTTTAAGTGAAGAAGAAGAAATGTCGCAGTGGCATCTACAGTAGCTCAAGGTGGTTTAAAAGACAAAAACTAGCTTCTCCAACTGGAAAATGTCTGAGAATTTGATCTGTAAAAAGAGATCAGAGAGAGAGGGAGAGACATTACTGAGAAAGAGTTTTGAATGTTTAAAAAGTCAGCAGCAGGACTATTAAAATTACCTCTAACGAGCAAATCAAAACACAGACACCATGACACCTTGTCCACCCACGCACCCACCCAGTGTTCTTATAGATTTGACATCATGTCGTCTTAATTGCTTTCCGCAGCATTTTTCAGGCCCGTTGTGAAATAAATCAAATGAAAAATGCGGTCAATTCAGTGAAAGTGTCTGATTTTGTAGTCCTGCATTTGCCTTTCGTCTTGGCAGCAATGACAAGTGTACATGATGAATGGTTTTCACATTGGAGAGAGCTGCTGTTAAGAACGCTGATATGCCATATTTTATTGTAGGATTTTGATTTATTATTAGCAATGATTACGTTTTTTTTAAAACTGGTTTTAGAGTTGTCAATGGAGATGTTTTCGCAGCACAGGGTAATAAAAACAGTGTAATGTTTCTGTTTGTTTTTTTTAAAGGTTTGAACACAAATCCAAGTTCCTACAAACAATTTCTTGATAATCATGAATGGATTTCATTTTAATTTAGTCTTTTTCCCCAGTGTGATTGTAGCAGAGGTTTTTTTTTTTTTTTTTATTAAATCAAAAGTTATAATTCTTGCGGATTTGAGAAAAAAAATAAAGGCAATTTTGATCTGGCAACAATCCTGTCTGTACACAAGAATGTAATATGCATGCAGTTTTGAAGGCAGACACAAGAGAAAAGCAGAAAAGATTGAAAGAGAAGGATTATTAACAGAATGTGAATGCGTCCAATAGACTAAGCCTTGTCTTCACACACTCCTGCACACTTCAGAGTGCATTCCACTGGAACACACCCCGGGGAAACACTGGCTGCCATGTGACACATGGAAAATGAAGCGAGAAGCAGTATAAAAAGGTAGAAAGTGAAACTGAAGGATGACAGGACAGAAGAGGAGATATAGAAGAAGAAGGGAAGGAAAAAATAATCACTGAGGTTTAATTAGTAAGAATGCTCTGCTTGAACATTTAAACCATGCACACACAAGTAAGGAGCACCAACGTTTCACAGGGGCTGAGAATGAAAAGCCACACTTACACACCCTTCATGTGCTTTAGATTTAGCAAGTGCAGCATTGGGTAGTTTTTTGAAGATCTTCTAAATATGACTAAAAACAATATTTTCCTATAATAATTGCTTTCAAAATTTACTGTAAGATAATGCAGTGAAATAGTGGTGAATATGAGCGACTATGAGGAACAGAAAAAAGAGAGAAGATGGAAAAGAGGAAAGAAATGAGGTTAGATGAGGTGGTATTAAATCTGAAAGGTTCTATAGGGAGCACTGCGGTGCAAGATGGAAGCTTCAGCAGAGTTCAAACACCACAGGCACAGTGCAGTGCTGCCAGCAAGGAACAGAGAAATGTGGGTCTGTCTACTTATCAGTTCACATTCACACACACACAAGAAAAAAAAGAGAAAAAAAAAACAAAAAAAAAGACTAATTAAAACTAGATGGATAGACCACACTTACTGGTTTGCAGACCCAAAGGTGTTTCCGGAGAATCCTAAAAATATAAAAAGTTATTACATGACTAATTTGATAATTGTTACTGCAAGTGGAAAAAAAAAGACTAACGGGAGTCTCACTTCACAGCATGAGTCACAAACAGATCTGTGTGCCTATCTGTGGGAGGTGGGCCAGTGGACAGTCCTATGTACAATATGCATATTGTGTATATTGTGCATCCACAATACCATTAAAGCTTCAGAAAAAAATAAAAAATAAAGCAGAGGACTGAAACAAATGAGAGAAAAATCAAAGAAAGGAGTGGATCTCGCATGCATGAAGACTGAGAGGGATGCACACTAGTCATCTCTGCAAACAAACCTATAATGCAGTGAAAGTTTATAGATGTGCAGGACAGGTAAATTCACCATACAGTGCTTTACAGTGAACCCATTTCTGTCTCAGTATCTCCTGAAACATCAAAAAATGTATTTATCCATCCATCCTATGTCTGGGTGACAGACAGCTGATGTTTTTTCGTTTGTTATTTTTACAGTTGGCTGTTTATCTGCAGTAATGGTGAAATGCGACCAAGCTGGCTTGATCATGTTTGAGAGGGAAGTACTCCTTGGATATGTTTCGCTCAAACTTGCATTGTGTTGCCAAATGAGGAAATTGACCTCTTTTCTAAATCTTCATCTGATACACAATCTACCCTAGAAGTGTAATCACCACAACAAAACAATTGTTTGGTAGCAATACTCAGGAAATTTCTATTGCACAACAATAAAGCCACCTTCCTTTTTCAAGTTTGAAAGACAGTTAAAGTAAAGAGACTTGTGATAAACACAGTACAACGGCAAAAATTGTGCAGATGCTGGAAGAATGGCCCTGTTGAGTGACTCACTCTGCTGTTTAACTAAAATGCTAGCAGGAAGACGGCAGCTGAAGATGATGAGGAAGGGGGCAAAAAAATAAAAATAAAAATAATTCAGGTAAAGTAGTAGTCTCACCTCCTGGCTGTGGCTGTTGTCCAAAACCTGAGAAGCTGTTGGGCTGACTTCCAAACCCAGGTCCCTGCTGGGCCAGGCTCCCGAATGATGGAGCGCTCTGACCGGTTAGTGCGCCAAAGGACGGAGTGCTAGGAGGTGGGGCAAACCTGAAAACCGGAGCAGGTGCTGAGGTTGTGATACTGTAAAACGCAAAAGTTACAACTGAAAAAAAACCAGACACACCTGAATGGGGCTAATAAGACAAAATGCTCGACAATATTAAGTTACAGGGCTGATAGTCATAAATTCATAATTATACATACATACATGTGCATAAATAGTTTGTCCAGGATGTTTTCATTGTTTAGTTAAACATGTAAACAAAGCAGAACATTCAAGATAGTGAATGTGAATTTGTTTGGCTTTATTTATTTATTTATTGTTTAGCATGTAAGGATTGACAGGCTGGGATTTACGCATTAATCTACAGGACCAAACGCCTGCTGACTCCCAAGGGAGAGAAAAGAGAATAAGCAAAACAGGGAAAGAGAGAGAGAGAGCATGTCAGTTTAATCTGCAGGCTTCATGACCCCAGATTGAGATTATCTGGAGGGAATAATCTACTCTGGCATAGAGCTGGGTTTGTTTTGCGCTGGCAACCACGGTTGCTGGTATCAAAACACATGCACATGGTGAACACACCAGAGGTTAATGCAAATCATTAGAGTAGAAATGATAAGGAGGAGGGGAGGATTAAAAAAATAATAATAATAATCAGGAAATCCTGCCTGAAGTCAGAACTGCTGGAATTAGATTAGATAGAAATGTGTGTGTTTAACAGTAATAAAATAAGCCTCACTTCCCAAATTTGCCTCATATAACTCTATAGACCAATAAAAATGTTTTGTTTCTCTTCACTTAAATGTTAATGGGGTTTTTAATAGTGATGTTAAATGCTGCTTTCAACTGGTTTGTCTTGTAGTGCTGAGCACACACTGAAAGGAGGCTATTATTACAATAACAGCCTGGTGACAATGACATTTTCAAATACTCATTGTCTGCAACAGTGGGATGACAAAAAAACAGTTCTTTGTTACACTACTTTGTCAATAAGAGGTTGTTCCACAGAAAATATTTGCCGCTTTACAACTTGAATATCAAAGCAGGCACAGAAAATAGATTAGAGACAAACTAGATGTAGACAGAAGTTCTGTAAACAAAGTTATGACTGGTTTTGATAGAACCAGCGATGGCTTCCAGTGTGGCTGTTGTGTGGCTCAACTCTCAACCAGTTACTTTTAGTTTTATATGAAAAAAGAAACAAAAGAAAAAGAAAAAGGAAGACCCCTGAATCAAAGTGGCTGAATCTTTAGGTTGGTCTAAAGTCAGCTTTAACTACGTAATGATGGATTTTTTTTTCCATATCAAACCTTTCAAAAAACATTTAGTCTTGCTTACCCAAATCCTCCCATGTTGGCAGCCGCTGTGCCCTCTCCAAACACTTTGCCAGCCGAGGAACCAATGGGGTTGCTGAATGAAGGGCTCGAGCCAAAAGATGCTCCAGCACCAAATGCAGGGGAACCCCCAAAAGAAGGAGGACTCCCAAACACCGGAGCACTGCCAAAGCCACCTGTAGGAAGGAAATAGGATGACAGAGCAGGAAGTTACTTGGTTTCCAGCATTCTTTCTACACAGCAAATACAAAAGAAATGTGAGTCTTGAAGCGATTTCTGTAGCTTTTATAACTTTATATGCTAAGTGGCTTATTTGCATCAGCCATTACATCCATGTAGATGTTTTTTCCATTTAAAAAAGCTACTTTAAACAAAAGAGTTTAATCCTGAGTCCATATGAAGACACATACACTGAATTTAGTGCTGGCACTTCCAAAAGGAAAATAAATTCCCGAGTAAAGACAGAAAAAGTATTTCAGGTATGTTTTAAATAAAAAATCTGCATATCCCCCTATTGTATCTCATCAGAAGCTACCTGAGTACAAGTGTGGGCATTTACAGTATTGTTGTGCACAGCCTCTGGAGCAGTAAACTGTGGCACGATGAGTACTTCACACCAATTCAAAGCCTCTGATTGGCAGGAGAGAAAGAGTGTACTGAAATTACAGCCTGGCTAGCAGCATGCCCCAGTAAATAATTGATTGAGCTAATGTAACAAGATTACATTCCCCCTGCATGGCCAGTGATGGAGAATTAGTGTGCCGAGTGGTACCAATATCCCAGAGGCTCTGAGGTACAGCTTGAATAGCTGCTACTACTATGACTACTCATGGCCACGAGCAGCAAAGTATCAGCATATCAGTTCTCTGTTTTTAAATTTACATGATGTTTTCAGACAAACTACAATGTGATGTAGACAGGGTTTCTCCTGGTTTAAAACAGGCCTCTAAGGGTGAATTTAACTACGCCTGCTGCGCTGGTTTTTATCCATGGTACTCCAGCTCTTTTCAGAAGTGATTTACACGATAAAGAGCACTTTTAAATGTATAATAATGAGCTCTAATCCAAGAATTGACTGAAAATAATCAGCACATCATATCAATAGATTAAGAGAAAATGTAGTGGGGTTCACCAATGTGTTAAACCATTTAAAATGCTTCTCAAAGTAAGGCTGCAAAGAATATGAGGAGTTTAACTTTTACAGGAAATTACATTATATATCCAAGACATGTATGAGTTTGGGCTAGCTGGTGTTTCTACATTTGAAAGCAGATGTGAAAGTGAGAGTGAGCGGTCGTCTCTTTGTGTTAACACTGTAACAGACTCAGACCCTCAGGCAGCGCAGCATGGAAAACATCGCATCAGGAACCCTTTTGAATGCTGTGATCAGTCACCAATTTTTGTTACTTCATCCACAAATTCGAGTTAAAAGGCTACAACACAAAGACAAAAGCATATCTTAAAGAGGGGTCTGTTCGGGGCGACCAAAAGCAACCAGCTCAGTCTTATCCTCATTTAGATATAGAAAGTTTGTAGGTAATTTACACAGTTAAGCAGTGGTTTAAATGACTCTTTGTTGTTTGCTTTGATTGAGAGACAGATTTGAAAAAGAAATTTTGATTTCTTTTTCAAAGTCCTATATATCGTGTACCCAGGCTAAAGAGTATAAGAAACCATCTGACTTTTGAAATCAACACTCTGCAAAGCCACGCATCAATGATGGTATAGGGATTCGATTAGTTCATTTGTTATAGGAAAAAATTCGTCCATAACAAATTTCTATTTATATAAAAAGCTTATTCACAGGTGCTGTTGCCTTTACTTAACAGACATGATGTCACCGACACGTCTTCCTCCTATGGGCGAGCAAAACCTCAGTGTCCAGTCACTGGGAAAAAATGGTCTCTTTTTGAAGAGGCGGTTGTTAAAGAGGTGTGAATAGCTACTATATACAGTTGCTTTTGAGTGATCACTGCGGTGACATAGGGATGTCAGATGCAGAAGCCGAGATTGGATACACTACCATGAAACAAGAAGCCAATGAGGAAGTACCCCTGCAGTCATTTCATTTTAAATAAATAGTTGTACCTTAAACGCATCATTTGTGTAGTAAATATGAATCGATCCAAATAAACATCAGATCTTTGAGGTCATACACTGTGACTTGGCAATGGTGAAGACTGGCACTGCATTAGTAATATTCTGTGGGGAACAATGGAGCTTTTGACAGCCTCACAGTCTATTCTGTCCTCAGGGGTGAGGAGATAAGAGCGCTTGCTGTAGCTCATATGATAAAGGTGAGAGCAATGTCAAGAACTGGCTGCCAAGTATTAAAACTGTTTCTATCACAGTCATCCAACTATCACTAAACTATCACATCAATGAACCAGAGCCCTTAAGCCAGGGCCTGGAAAGAAATGCGAAAGAACTAATCACAGCTTCATGCTTACTCCCCCCGCCCAACGTTTGCAGCAGTAGAATTAGTAGCTCTCTTCCATTGTCCACATAGTCGTGCATCGTGTGGTTACACACAGCTTCAGTTGCATGGTATATGTCAGTTTCCTTTGACACAGCCAACATACGGTGACTGACTTTCTACATCAAAGTTTTAGACATGCGCTGGTTTGCACTTTTGTCATCTACATGGTTTCCACTGCACTTGTTTACAAGCTCCAATCACAGAAAAAGACAGGCTGCAGCTTTGAACAAACAGGTAACTGTTGTTTTACAAAATGAAATCATTATTGTTATATTATTACTGGTATTTCTGGTGTGACTAACAAGTGTAGAAACATTTAAATCAATTAACTGATTATATACATAATGTAGACATGTCTTTTTCTTGCAGCTGCTCCCTTTACAGATCATCTGCCTCCATCTCACACTATCCCCGGCATCCACCTCTGTCACTCCATTCCTCTGCATGTCCTCCTTCACTAATTCCATGAATCTTTTCTGTGGTTTTCCTGGTTCCCGGCTCTTTTCCTCCCATCTGGCAGCGCCAAATTCAACATCCTTTGTCCAGTATACCCACCATCCCTCCACTACACATGTCCAAACCAACTCAGTCTTTCTTCTCTGACTTTGTCAACAACTGGCTCAACCTTAGCTGTTCCTCTGATATAGACATTTCTAATCCTGTCTCTCCTTGTCACTCCCAAACAAAATCTTAGCATCTTCAACTCTGCTTCCTCCAGGTCTGCCTTCTGTCCTTTTGCCTGTGCCACCGTCTCCAAACCATACTTCATAGCAGGTCTCACTACTGTCTTTTGAACCTTCCCTTTTACTCTTGTATGCATGTATAAATATAGCCACCAGCAGAAGAGCACCTAATAACACTTGATCTAGTTTAGAAAGACAACTGAATGATTTAGTCCATCCTTAATACGTGGATAGATATTACCTGAACAGGAAAAAAAATACATGATGTCATAACATTTGTCTGGTTCTTTACTCATTGTTACAACTTCTGTGTAGTTTTTTTCCCCAAGCCATTTCTGTATGTGTAAAACAGTTACAAGAGCTATTAGGAACAAATGTTATAAGCTATTATGAACACAAGAAAAAAATACACACAGTGAGCCAGAGGAGGTGAAAAAAAAACTGTAAAACATGTTTATGCTTTTGAACTGGTGATTTGATAAATAACCCATACACACACACACACACACACACACACACACACACACGGCAAATAAGTATACAAGTGGTGTAGTGCCTGTCAACTGAAAACGTTCTTTTGTTTTATCTGGGTTTACCGTTTTGACTGTTATCTCTCTGTTGCCCATTGTGTGTGTGTCTGACAGAAGGGATCCTTCTATTGTCAATGTTTGTACTTTTACAAGAACTCCTAAATACGTGTCAAAGTTTGCAATTATTTATTTTAGCTGCAAATCCAAAATGAAATATTTTTAAACTCTGCTTTCAAGCCCTGTGTTCATGTCTATAATATTATTTATTATAATATTATAATTTAAATTAACATAACTCAAAAATTTACAACTGCTTAGACACTGGCTCAGTTTTTACCAAAAGTACTCTTTCCCAAGCAATGGGGAACAGCACACAGAAACAATTCTGGTTTTAAAATGTCAGAAGTAATAAATCTTATAAAACGTTACCTGTGAATTAAAACTAGCTAGGCACAACTTTCAAAACATGTGAAAATATATCTACACTAAAAAGCAAGGAGTGAAGAACAAATGCATTAAAATCACAAGGCTACAAAGGCTACAAAGCTATACCTGGTTTTGATGGTGTAGAGAATGAGCCAAAGCCCTGGGATGCCACACTTCCGCCACCAGTGCTGAAAGTCCCAGTAGGTTTCTGCTCCCCAAAGGAGGACTGTCCAAAGCTGAAGGTCTTGGCACCACTATTACCGAAGAGACTGTTGGTACCTAGAAGACAGAACGGTAAATGTAATTACACAACAATAAAATGATCTGGGTTTATTTGGTTTGTTCTTTGACAAAGAAGTTACGACTGACTCAGAACAAAGTCTTTATGAAAATGAAAATATTTCTGAATCTGACATAAATCGGCAGCTAGTGTTTAAATTTTCTAATTAATCTGCAGTTTTATTACATCTTACCACAGGCTCAGGAGACATGTTCATAGAACTGAGTTAGCCTACCTGTCTGACTAGACTGTCCAAACGCTCCAGTGGAGGAAGTGGTGCCGAACGGATTCTTGTTGGCAGCGTCCTCACTTGGTTTGCCTCCCAGGCCGCTGAAAAATCCTCCACCACCAGATGAGACTGCTGTATTAGCTGAACTTGAACCAAAGAGACTCCCAGATGAGACTGCTGTATTGGCTGAACTTGAACCAAAGAGACTCCCAGATGATGGCTGCTGCTGGGAGATAAACATTCATTCAAAAATCTGTCTAGAAGAAAGGGAATTCAAGAAATTTCCCAAAGTTGGTCTTTCAAAATAAAAAGACAAAGGAAAAAAAAAAAGGTGGGTCATACCTGTCCAAATCCACTGCCACTGCTAGACTGCTGGCCGAACACCGGGTTGGCAGAAGAGCAGCCAAAAGCTGTTTGAAAACAAAAGACAAATTCAATTAAGACAGACAAGATCAGATTACTGCATTTGGCTGTTGATGCCAGGCCCATTTTTATAGTCATCACTACAGAGTGAAAAGTTGGACCCCCCATAAAGCATGAAATCAGGAATGCCAAGCTGGGACTAACTGCTGAGTTAATGCACTGACATCAGCTGTGCTTCGACTCTGAGGCATTCACATACTGCTCTGAGAATTTATAGAAGCTTTGGGAACGGCACAACACCCGCCATCCCACTCAGGCTGACAGTACACCACAAATCTTTCCTGCAAGATGATACCATTTCAAACACAAGTGCCACATTTACCACAACATGTGGAGGTCAGCCAGAGTGAGTGTAAAACTTTGCACATCCTCCAGTGCCCACTAACCTTACAGACATCACAGTTCATAAGCTGTCAGACAGTGTTAGTATCATCACTGTCAAATGTGACTGAACAGCATCCAGCAGAGAAGCTCTGGTTATTGATCATTTCACCATGTTGGTGACACAGTGTGGTCTCTCTTAGACGGGTGCAAAATGAGAGAATTTTCTATACCAATTTCTTTCTGACATTAGGTGTCATTTCTCCAATTTATAAAAAGCCACTAAACTTACAATAGCTTTAAATAAAGATGCCAATGATTTCTTTAAAAGCTCTGAACATCATATTGGAGTTGATCCAATCAAGTCCAGAATCAGACTCACCTGACGGTTGTCCAAAGCTGAATCCTGAAGATGAGGATGTGGTGGTGTTACTCCCAAACACAGATCCCTGCCCAAATCCAGCGCTTTGGCCAAAAGCCTGGTTTGTGCTTTGTCCAAACAGCCCAGTGCCAGTGCTGCTTACTGTGTTGGCACTGCTCGTTCCGAAGGAGAAAGAACTTGCACTGGTAGCAGTAGAAGCACCGAAAAGACTTCCGCCAGTAGTCGCACTATTAGAAGTCGCTCCAAATGCAGACTGTCCAAAAGTAAATCCACTCGATGTTCCAGTGTTGCTTGCAGGCTGGCCGAAGCCACTAACCTGGCCAAACACAGATTTGCCAAAAGTAGATGATGTACCAAACCCGGCTGAGCCGAATCCTGTCGATGCTGGGGCTGAGGAAGCTGGAGGTGCAGCAGGTTGCCCAAACACGTTATTCACAGCAGTCACTGTTGCACTGCTAACAACGTTAGCGGTTTGAGTAGTTGCAGCTGGGGCAGCTGTGTTGATAACTGGTGTGACCCCGACAGAACTACTGTCTGTAGTTGCAGGAGCGGGCTGAGTAAAAATGGAGCCTGGCTTGTCAGATGTGGGGATCTGGAACGCTGGTGGAGCTGCCTGAAATACAGGTGCTGCGGTGGCAGCAGTTGAAGGGGGTACAGTAGCAGTGGTAGATGGCTCCGGGGTGGTTTCTGTTGTGGACGGGGCACTGGCTGGTGCTTGAGGATTTGCTTCGTTTGGCACAATGAAAGTGGAGGGAGAGTCTGGGGTAGGGGCAGGTGTGGCCAAAACAGGAGCAGGTGTTGACACTGCAGGGGTTTGGGTGGTTGCTGTGGTGGGTTCTGTGGTGGCTGCAGGTGCTGCAGGTTCAGGAATGACAGGACGACTGGTGCTCTCTACTTCAGGTTCACTGGTGGTAGGTTCTTTTACAGGGGGCGAAGCAGGTACTGAAGGTTGAGGGACAGCTTTTGGTTCTTCTGGTGTCTCTGGCGCGGCTGCAAGAAGACTACTGAAAGATGCGGGGAAAGCTGAGCCGGCTGAGCCAGACTGTGGAACAGAGAAGGCTGGCTTGGCGTTTGATTCAGGAGGCTTAAACAGACTGCCTGACGGGGTTCCTTCGGACAAGTCTGGTGCTGTAGAATCTTCTCCAGATTTTGGAGGACCTGTTCCAAAACTAAACTGTGTCGCTCCCTTGCCCTTCCCAAGTCCAGTGTCCCCAAATGTAAACGCTGCCACAGCAGGTTTGGTGGAGGAGTCTTTAGCTTCTTCTCCTTGGCCCACCCGTAGTCCAGAAAAAATGCCCAGAGTCTCGCCACCAGCTGTCTTTGGAGGCTGTGGCTCTATCCTCAGAGCGGTCGCTGAGGTGGGTTTAGCAACTTCACCTGTTGCGTTTGGAGCCAAAGTGGGAGACCCAGTGCCAAGACCAGGGGAGGTGGACTTTGAGGTAAAGGAGAATGACTCTTCTCCAGCCTGGCCAAACACCATCTTACCATTTCCACCAAAAGAGAATTTACTTGCGTCTTTCACTGGAGAAACATGAGAAAGAAAAACAGAAATAATGGGCATCTGTAATCTCACAGCTCCTACATCTATCCTAACAAGCTGCTGTATCATTTTTACCTTGTGGCATTCCAGCTCCTGGTGTAACTGAAGCGAAACTGAAGCTTGAGGACCTGAAAAGAAAAAAAAAACACAGTTTAAGTTTAAATGCAGCAACAGTAAAATGCTCATTATATTTTGTAACAAGAGATATTTACGTGTGAAAAATGCTGGATTAACCAGCCAATCACAGCAGTGATGTGAACACTTGCTCACCCCCACCTACAGTTTCTTCTCCTATTAGGCTAGATTCGGATTACATTAGAGAACTCTTTCAGTACACAACTTATGATTTTGCTCCAGGAGCTATTACCACCCAGTCAAGCATAGTTTTAAGCTGATGGAAAGCTTTAGTGAGCTGGCCCAAATCCTTTGTGAGAGGATGCATTTTATATACACCCCCGAGTGCAGGCTGCAAAATAATTTGGCCTTTAGAGGAATGTGTTTAAAACATTTTCTATTATAGTGTGCTTTTATGACAAAAGTAATCACAAACATAGTGTATAATCTATAAAATACTGCTGGGTCATTAAAAAAAAAAAATTATAGTTATAAACATCAACTCACATTGAATTGAAAGAGAAACCCTTGCTGCTGTTTTGCTCAGCTGAGCTAGGAGGAGCAACAGAAGCGTCGGTTTTGGAGGGTTGACCTGAAGCAAAAAGTTTACAGTCAATGTCAGGATTTTACAGTGTGTGTGTGTGTGTGTGTGTGTGTGTGTAAAACAGTGCTTACCAAAAACAAAACTGCTCTGTGGGATGGTTGTAGTCTCTGCAGGCATTTTTTGGACACCCTGGACAGGATTCTGCAGAGACAGTTTTAAATACATGTATGAAATGAATATTACAGCTTAACTGTTAACCTTACAGAAAAACAACACTACTATGATGCATTCACGATTACAAAAAATATAACACACAGGATTGTTTCAGGTGAAAGCTCAAGTCCACTAAGGTATGAACTTAAGAGAAAACAGATATAGAGAAAACAAACAAATGTCTATAGGTAATCGTGCAGCACATGAACTTGAGGCTCCATAAGAATAGGATTTCTGCGAGGAGTACCCCTGTCACCCAACTGTAATTTGTAACATCAACATGGGTGGGAGGTGGGACATTTCTCACCTAGCTTGATAATGGTCTTCACACGAAAAACTGTTAGCAAACTGTGAATTCTCACATGCTGAATGTTCTTGAAAGTTATGAGAAGACGAACATAAAGCTATGAATATATCTAACTTTTACTATTTAGCACGTGGACACATAAAAATATACTGAAGACATTTGTTTGTGGTGGCACTTCTTGGAAGAGTACAACACCACTTAAAGTGAATATTTCAGCATTAATAAATGTGCATGAAAGGTAAACTTTTTTTTTTTTTTACATAATTTTTTTTCAATTTAAAGTTTTTATTTATTCCTTAAAACATAGATAAAAAAAGATTTCAAATATTTCACGCGCAAGTCAACTGAGATTTGTGTTATGAAGATTATTTAATTTGAATTAATATGTCACCCAAGCAAAATTAACCAGAAACACAAAGACACAAAATGACAGGTCGGTGAGTAATGGAAGCAAAATACTTGCCCGTTTGGCCTGACTGGAAGAAACTGTTGCAAAGACCTGAGATCCTGGATCTGGTACAGAGGAGCTGGGGACATCAGCACAACCGTAAGAGGGCACAGTTTTCACATGGCACAAAAATATAAATTTTTTATTTTATTTTTATTGCATCTGCTAAATTACAGATTAATTGAGCAAGGTGAGAAGTGACCTTCGTTTTAGGTTTTACCTGATGTGGGAAGGAATCACCACAGGAGTACCCTTGTCCTTGAACTCCTGAACATTGACCACCTGAGGAACAGTCTTCAAGGTGGACTCTGTCAGTGAAGTATTGATCACAGCTGGAATTTAAATAAATGCATATTAGAGCAATTCACAGCTGGAAAAAAAAAAGGGAACAGACGAGACAGAAGCAATCAAACTGAATGTCTCCAGGTTTATTTAAGCCTGCTTTGTTTACATGGAAACATTTTAGCAAATTACTCTCAGGCAGAATGGGGTAATGAGCTAAAAGTTACACATTACTTGGTCTCCAAGTCTTTGTCTCCCCCTGGTGAATTAGTGAGGGAATAACAATATAATATTTAAAAGATCCCTAAATGTCCACTGTAGCTAAAAACAAATATGCAAATCTTCCTCATTGTTTAAAAACAAATAAATACATTTTTGACTGCTGCACAATATTACTTACCCAACTGATTGGCCATCTGCCTGCGTAGAGCAGCAGTGGCTGCAGCCTGCTGGGCAGAGATGGTGACGGGTGCGGTCCTCTCAGTTGGTGGAGCTCCATGCTTGACTGTCTTTGTGGCGAGAGCCGTGCTCTCAGCCCCGCTGAGGTTGATCTTATTTGTTGGAACTGGAATATTAATGCAACAATCAATATCTATAAAAAATTTCCACATCTAGGACTAGCGACATTACATTACTTTCAGTAAAATATGGCATTATAACATGAAGTCATGTATTATTTATGAATCTGTCCTCATAATTTTTTATGAACAGCAACAGTTGGTATAGTTTACTTACTGGGGCTGGCAATAGGGCTGAGTCCAAAGCCCATGCCCTGTCCTGAGTGAATTTTAGATAAAGGGGTGGACTGGATGGCTCCGAAGCCCGGCTGGATAGAGGGGGTCCTCACAACTGTAGGGTGGCGGGGGGTGGTCAATGTTGGAGGTATGGAGGACATGGGAGGGGGCCGTGTCTGCAGCTCCTCTTCTTCCTGCTCCAAGTGAGGCGGGTGAGGCTCCAGGGACTGGGACAAGGAAGATGTTGAACTCGCGTCATCCAAGTCCTCGTAGTATTTAGGTGAAAGGAAGGCTGAGCGAGACAGGTTGGCTGAAACAGAAAAAGGAATAAATACATTTCGATTCCAATATGTGATATCTGCTGCATTACACAGTATGAGCATCAGCATAGGGATTTCAATATTAATATCACTGAAATGAAGCTGGTGTTGAATTTGGAAGCGGTTTTTGAAGTTGTGAGGGAAACGCTACTGTAGACATGAAATTAGCAACTCAGATTTACCATGATTTATTATGAAACACACTAACAGGGCTTGATTAACATCCGTTTACTTTAAAAAATTCAGGCTTCTCGTATACTTTTTCAAAAGGCGAAATTCACAATCATTTGAACATTTAGGATAAAACTTTCATGTAACCATAAATTTCTAGTACCTGGTGCAGTTGAGCGGACAGGAGGCATCTGTCCCTTTGAGAGAAAGTTGCGCAGCTGGGACTGTTTAACTGGTGATATCTTGACGGCTGCAGAGACATCATACATACTGAAATATACTGAAATAATTCAATATATCCCATGTTGTTTTTATGCAGACGGTAGGAAAAAAAATCGATACCTGGAGATTTGGTCTTAGAAGGGGTACGGTCCAGCCTGGTTTTCAAGAGAGCATCTCTTAAAGTCTCAAGGTCATTTTCCAAACTAACAACAACACAAAAACATGGTGTTTTTATCCAACAGGAGCAAATGGAAGCGTGTGAACATCCATACAGTGTAAGGGATGCTGCTTGGAACCATTCTTTACCATGCAAGATGTTTAGCTGAATAAAAACCTTTTTAACAACTCAAAAACTTACATAAAAAACGTAGCTTATGGTTAACTTTAAACTTAGGTCTTTCCTTAAACTACCCCACATAACAAACTCCTAATCTCCTCTTAAATCCCTGATTTTTTTCTCCCCACATTCTCCAGTCAGGCCTTACCTAGCTGTCGCTGCTGTCACAGGACTTATAGCAGGAGTGGATGTTTTGCTGTAGAGGCGTAGTGAAGTGAGCTCCTTAACCAGCTGGTCCAGTCTGTTCTTCTGCTGGTTGATGATGTACAGATTGTTGGACAGTGTAGTGAACAGACCCTCACGCCCGGGCACAACCATGTGTCTGTGAAGAGATTTATTTAATAACATATTATACTCGATCCAATTTTTTACTCCCTCTTTCTATACACCACGCAAACTGCTGGTGGGACTATGTGCCATTTTCTTTAAAACTCACTTCTGCTTTTTCTTCTTTTCCAAGTGTTTCTCCCATTCCACATCCAAGACATCATTAACATCCTCCACAGTGAACATAACATACTGGTATAGCCTTCGAATCTCCTGAATAAAAAAAAACACACAAAAAAACCGATCAAATGTACATGATGAAAGAGATTATTTTATACGAATATGTAATACCTTAAAACTGTCAATTCATGCAAACAACGTTGGGGTCATCTGTCCTTTTATTTCCCACCTTGAGCTGTTCCTCACTGCGTGGGTCCAGAGGCTTTTTGTAAAGTAGCTGTCTGTAATTTCTGTCTTTGCTCAGTTCACTCTGGGTCTTGGCTTCTTCTGCCCCAGCAAAGCCTTCCAGTAGCGAAGTTTTCAGTGTGCCAATGTCACCATGGAGTGACTAAAGATTACAGACACACACACAAAAAGGCTTGAAAGGAGGTTTTAAAAGATTTATCAACCTAGAGTGACACCATCTTCCAAACACTGCTTCAGACAGGACTCAAAAGTCACAGTGGTTGAAGTCTTATGGTTGCAAAATTTAGGGTTGTTCGAAATACTTTTTACTGGCTTTGTCAACATCAAATGTTAAAAGGGAGAAGAGCAGTCTGTGGACAGGATTCAGTGTTTCGATCGTTGTCTTACCTCTGTAGTTTCCTTGATTTCCAGGGTGAAAATATGGAGGTCTTCCGACTCTTTCCTCAACTCCTTCATTTCCTCATCAGCGCCAACCTTAAAGTCAGCTTTTGCACTTCGTGCCTTAAGGTCATCCAATTCCTTCTGGAAGTGCGCGATCTGATGGCAAGTCAGAGACATGTTTAGTAATGTTCTTCCATACACCACATTTAAGTAACATGCTGTCTTAATGGTGTCCTGAATGAAGTCCACTAACTTGTCGTAAATCCTACAACTTTGTATGTTAAGTCTTTAGAACTAGTTAATAACTAGAAACCTGCACCACTAAAGCTGGTGATAGAATTTTTTAGCTAATGTAGCTATGCCTATTGCTCTATTTATCAAAACGCATTATTGCACATAACGAATCAGATGCGTCCTTATAAAATAATGGCATTAATATTTATTTGTTTGTTATCTTTTGTCTCTCCATATAACACTAATGTGAATAATAAGACGGTACTTTATTGATCCCGAATGTTGGGAAATTACTGTGTTATAGCACCCAAAACACAACAAACAACTTAGCTCAATGAAATAAATACTATATTCATTTCTTCTTATTTTTCTTCAAGCTGCTTTACAGGTCCATACAGCAGATCATCTGCCTCCATTTAACCCTGTCCCTAGCATCTGCCTCTGTCACACCAACCCTCTGGATGCCCTGGATCCCTACATCTATAAATCTCTTCTAAGGACTTTTCCTCCTGCCTGGCAGCTCTGTCTTCAACATCCTTTGAGATGCTTTGGACATGTGCAGAGGAAAGATAGTGGATATACTGGACAGTTTTGTCAGTAACACATTCAACCTGAATTGTCCCTCCTAGCACTCATTTCTAATCCCGTTCCTCATGGTTACTCCCAGTGAAAATCTTGCACCTTTAACTCTGCTACCTCCAGCTCAGTTCCATTTATTTATTATGTATTTGGTATAACTATTAAAATATTATTTGTTCTCTATATAATGCAGTTGTTAGTTTATATAATTAAAAAGCATTCTGATTGACTTCCAGACTAGATATGGTGTATTTCATTTTATCACTTTCTTTTCTCCACAGGCTCAAGAACCCATATATTAGAGATTTAAAGCATTCACTTGACAAAACCAGCATTTCTTCCCCCACAAACCACTGCGACGTGGCAATACAGTACATGATACGTCTCACCTCCTCCAATATGCCAGCCATGATGGGATCAGAGTCTTTCTTTTGCTGTAGCTGTTTCTCCAGGGCCTTCACACTGACAGCCGCCTGCTTTTTCATGAAAAGTATATCAAAACGTACTTTTCACTGTTAGAAACAAACACAAAAAAAGTCTGAACTAAAAAATATCAAAATGCCTGTCATCTGATATTACTTTTAATCTATCAGTTTCACTTGATTTTAGTTGAAGTCTGTTGCCAGTAGCAAACAGTTACTGCAGAGTTAAACACAAGTTTGTTTTGTGTTACTTTATTTAGCATTTGTGAATATATTTTTTGCTGCAATGAGTTAATTGCTTTCGTATCCGGGGCTCTATCTGACAACACCTCCTTTGGGAGTGACCAAATTTAACACCAATCATCATCAATTGGTGTCATTGGTGAATTGTGACTAAAAGGTTGGTTTTTTTAATCTATTGAAAAAGTCTACCACATCACTGAAAGAAACCTATTTGATATAATAACAGTAAACTTTCGTCGCAGTAAAGAGATCAGACCTGTGGAGCCTGGGTACGGGTCTGGGTAGCAGGAGAAGGTTTCTGGACAACTGCTGGAGGTACACTGGTTTGAACTGGATGCACTGGAGCTGATACACATTTGGAACAACAGACAACATGCCATTTGCAATTAAAATTCCAAGAAGACCTTCGTAAGAAAAACAACTACATAAATTTACATACATTAAATATAACACATTTCTTACCTAATACAGCTGGTGGTTTGCTGGCTAAAGGTGCAGGGGCAGATAAACTACTGGAACTGGAGGCAACCGTTTTGGGCAGTGGGGAGTTAAAGGAGAAAGGAGGTTGTGTAGTCTCCGCTGTTGAAAACCTTCGTAAAAAGCAGACCAATTTTTAAACATTCAGACAAAAATCAACATCTTAGGACTAAAACTGTGACATATGCGTGGTAGTTCAGTACCTGTCATTTAGATTCAGTTTCACTGCAGACTGGGACACAGGTGCGGCAAGACTCTGAGGAGTTAGACCTGGTGCTGCTGATGGTTTGACAGAAAGGTTGTTGAAAGAAAAAGCTGAAGGTGCAGAGGGAGTCTCAGAGGGAGGTTTTGAAGCAAAAGAGAAGCCGGATGATCCAGAGCCAAAAGGTGCAGACCCCCCGAGGGAGAAAGCTGAAGGCCCTGAAGTGGAGCAGGTAGTTGGGATGGAGAAAGTGAAGCCTGATGCTGACGATGACACAGGAGTTTTTGGAACAATGCTGAATGGGGCAGCGGCAGAAGAAGTAGCAGGGGATGGAAAACTGGAAGCAGCTGCTGGAATAAGACCAAGGCTTGGAAATGCTCCTGGGGCAGATGAGATGGAGGCAGCAATTTTGGGTGGTTGGGTTGCCAAAGAGCCTATGAAAGAACAAAAACAAACAAACAAACAAAAATTACTTTTATTTGATGTCATCACATGTTAAGCAGAGTTTTGTCTACAAGCGCACGCTTCTACTTGAAAAAAAAAAAAGTGGATTAGGATTGGAAAGGTGAACAAATATTTTTTAAAATCACATTTCTGACAGTTTTTAAAGGTATTTGCACAAATGACCCCTTTATGAGTGATCCTGACTGAGCAAAAAACCAAAAACAAAGAAAAAGCTGTTCATAGAATAGAAGGCACTTGAGAGTGTAGTAAAAGCTCACTGCATGGCAAAAACAGTTGGTCACATTTAACAAATGTCAGTGAAAATCATGTGAAAAACAACAAAAAAAATCAGAGCAATAAACTCTTTACTAAATATTACTGGAACCAACAGTACACTACACGGTCGCTATATTAGGTACAGCCTGCTAATACTGGATAGGACCCTGTTTTGCTTTTAAAATTACTTTGATTTTTTGTGAGAAAAGGATGCTGGAAACATTCCTCCTTTTGGCCCATATTAAAATAACAAACATCACACAGTTGCAGCAGATTTGTCAAATGCACATTCATGATGCAAATCCTCCACATCCCAATGGTGCAATACCGGACTGAGTCACTCCTGGTGACTGTGGATTCCATTCGAGTACATAAACTCAAGAGATCAGAAGAAATCAGGTGGAGATTATCTGAGCTTTGTCACATGGAACTTTGTTTGCTGGAAGCAGCCAGCAGATGATGGCTGTATTGTGGCAATAAAGGGATGAATTGGGTTGGCAACTACTCAAATTCCAGCACTACCATGTGAATATTGGAGCAAAACTTAAGACTAAGACAACATTTTTCCAATCTTTTATTGTCCTATTTTGGCGAGTCTGTGTGAACTGTAGCCTCAGTATCTTACTGTTAGCTGGCAAGCGCCATGACCTTCTGCTGCTGTAGCCCATATGTGTCAAGGTTCAACACGTGCATTCAGAGATGCTCTTCTGCATATTTTGGTTGTAATAAGCAGTTATTTGAGTTATTGCTGCTTTCCTATCAGCTCGAAGCAGTTTAGCCATTCTCCTCCAACCTCTGGTATCAACGAGGCATTTTCACCCAGACAACTGCTGCTCACTGGATATTTTGTCTTTTTTTGCATCGTTCTTTGTAAACCCGAGAGAGGGTTGTGTGTCAAAATCCCAGTAGAGCAGCAGTTTCTGAGAAACTCAGACCAGCCCGACACGCATCAACAACCATGCCCTGTTCAAAGCCACTGAAATCACTTTTTCTTCCTCATTCTGATGCTCAATGTCTACAAGCCTAAATGCACTGAGTTGCTGCCATGTGATGACTTGTGTTCAGTTGATTCTTAAGTGGTTGTATGAACACAGTTTAAGGCTTTCAAACATCAAAGTCAACACGAGAGATATATTCAGAAAATCTGCTTCCTTAAAGATAAAGTCAGTTATTTTGTTTAGTTTATTTAACAGAAAAAAACATCTTGACAGTGTGAATACGGTGGCCGAAATGTACATGGAGACAAATCTATGTACATCTCAGCCACATACACAGCACGTTATAAGTTACTTTATTTAAAATAGCACAAATAGCCACTTCAAATCCCCAAAGGAGTAGCTGTAACACCTCAAACACTATGCAATTGATACATTATATGATTAAGATATTGAGGAAATATTTTAGGCAAACATCGTTCCAATTCACAGGTTTTCTTACCAGGTTTGGGAAGTCTCTCCCCTTCCAAGGCCAGGTTAGAAGGAGCCACGACTAGCTGCTTAACCCCTGGATTGAGGTTGAGTAGAGCAAACGGACAAAGTAATCCCTCTGTGGAAAGCATTAGCATTGTGGGCGCTGGGGGCAAGGTCTTCTCATCAGCTTTATGGGAGTGGAAAGATTGGATATAAACAAAGTCAGACACTGAGCAATTTTCCACATAATATATTAAAAATCAAGTTTTAAGAACATTTGTGTACAAAGACAGTAGGTTAGCACTATAGTTATCTGATTGAAGTTGGAGCTTTACGCCCTCTAGTGGTTAAAAAGAAGTGTCCAGTCTTCATTTCAAAAAGATACGCCAGTCGGTTACAGAGACGACTGTCCTAAGATTCGTTATTCGGTAAAAGAGTAAGATGCCTTTCTCTTCTCGCCAAACCCTGAAACATTTTCTGCTCCTCACACCCACTTTCTTGCCCTTTCCAAAACCTTGCAGTATGCTGTGGGTTGCAGAGAAAATGGCAAATCTTGTCTAAACCACCATTCAAATAGCGAAACTGACTATTCACGACACAAATTAAAGATGCATTAGTCATAGTTGATACTAGTCATTTCAGAAATGCCAGAAAAGTACACTGAACACACAGTCCTCTTTGTTTTCTCTATGGCCACGTTTTATATCTAAAACTACTGTATTCATCAAGTATAACTGTTCATAAGTGGATGAAAAGCGGTTGATTTTTCTGACTGTGTCATTAATATCCACAGACTTTGCACCTATTTGACCCATGAGCTACATGCATGATAATCAATGTCAATGTACACACACAAATACACACCCAACCTGACAAATAAAATGCCAAGAAGTACACTTGAAGAAGCGGTGCGATTTAAAGTTTTCGACAAAAAGAAAGCATACACCCCACCCCCCACCCCCAAAAAACTGTATCTAATGCTTTTCTGTTATGAAACTAAAGTTTGAAAGCTTTAGAGACGCAAGCAGAGAGAGGGTGAGAGAGAGCGAACAGACGGGAGAGGCACACGGTAAACCTCATCAGCATTCTGCAACAGGATTGTCTGGGCTTTGTTGTTTGTTATGGTCCTCTAGCTTGTGTGAGCCATTTTAATGAGTGCATTTTTCCCTACAGATAACTCCCTCCTACTCTCCCTTTGCTTTTCCAACCTAATGTCTAACTTTAGATCAAGGTTTTGATCAGACTACAATCATGTCATAATGTTGCTCAATTTGCAGGGTTTTTTTCCCCCGTAATGGGGAGGGAGGGAATCATAGAGCGAACAGGAAGAGATGTGACTAGACAGCAACAGCAGCTCTACGTGAATGTCTGGCAGACTGGGCCAGTTAAGATAAAACAGTGTACTGAGACGATAGCTTATCACTATTCTTTACACATGCTGCAATACAGCACTGCGGTGAATGCTGTATGCACACAGAAACCTGACGGATTTAAGCTTCACTGGCTCATTAGGGGACTTCTCACCAGAAAACATTTTAAAGTTGAAACAAAGGCAAGGGAACGCGCTACAAGAGATAACACCGACTAAATTAAACTAAACTAAAATTAAAAATGACCAAATTAACTTCTGTCTGGTGGCAGGGGAGACGTGCACCGTCGCCTATCCTTAGAGTGTGGTAAGAGGGCTGAATGATGTTTTGCACACCGCAGCTGTGTTATTCTTTAACAAAAGACTGTCACTATGTGTCTTCGTGAAGAAGAAAAAAGAATTAGCAGCTACGCGCCCACCACAGTCAACCAAATATAATGCGCCTGTATCTGCTAAAAGAAATTCACTCGAAACTAACACGGGCCTCTGTGTTTTGCTGACTTATGGCGCGATCGAGTCATTAATTCCTCTTCCATCCATTTCCACATTTTTCTGCTGACACACAAGTTAGAAGACAGCTCACTACTGATCACCAGACTCACAGCATAAACACAATAAATCCATGGTGAGCACTAACACTGCACTGCTTCTCCAGTGTTCAAAATGCTGCATTACTTTTCCCACACAATCCACACGTTTTTCCAACAGTGCCGATCCAAATTCTTAGAAGTTTTGACTACCATGATAGAAAATGTCAAAATCGTGATCCAAGATTATTCACTAAACCTGAATGTTATCCTTAATGATATTTATAAATCTCACTGTGTCAGGCCTCATTTCTAGCACTGTGAAAGGTGTACAACTACGCTGGCAAGATGCCAGATGAGGTTAAGGTTTGGTTTTTTTTCCAAAGTGGTTTTAAGCAGAGACACCAACATTGTAATAATTTTTTATTTACTCATTTTTTTAAAACTCTGTTTTGTTTTTTGGGATTCCATTGAGTCAAGCATTACAGTTGTTATGCCTGTTAACATTCGGTCAATCAAATGACAGGAGTATTTCTGTCAAAAACTGCAGCACTGACAGATCACCTTTACTGTACTGTACGCAGACTGGTCATGCTTATTTGACACAGTCAACCAGGAGAAGCTCTGATATATTCTGAAATAACATGAACCATAACCCAAGTCGATATGAAGGTTATGCCACAAAAAGAGAAACAAACAAACAAACAAAAACATGGCAAAACAACACCACCACCAGTAATAATCTGTATATATATGAAATTAACTTCTGCTCAGACAAGTGAAGCAACTAAATACATAAAAAGACATATTCACTTACTTATGTGGATTTCCTGCTGGCTGGTGTAGTCTATAGCTAAGCCAAGGGGCAAAGTGTCTTCATTTGTTTCAGTCACTGGAAGCTCAGCCCTGCTCGAATCCTCTAGGAGCCAAAGTTCCCACATCTAAAAGGGGTAACAATAAGGCATGGTCGTTACCATTTACAGAGAATGAGTATTCAAACAAAATCTAAGGAAAATGAATAGATTTGGGGTTTCTAAAAACATCAAGTCTAATTCACCAAAACGCTGAAGCACTCAGATAAAATTATTGGTTTTACTAATTGATAAAATTTCAGCAAAAACACAAGCTGGCTCAACTGTCAACAAAAAAGGCAGGTAAGCATTGGATATTTGACCTGGTGGGAGCTTAGCTAATCTAAATTATTTACAAGGAAAGTGTTGTTACTGAGTAGAAGCTGCTGTAACAGTTATGTAACCCTCCTCGAATTTTTGGAAGCATTTTACTTTTACTGAGTAGAACAAACAGATGTAAAGACAAAGTAGAAAAATGAAAGTACACTCAAGACCACTTTCATTTATCTCTACATTTAAACAGACCTAAAACATTTTCACACATTTTAGCGTTTACCTTATCATCTTGTCTGGCAATGACGCTGACCTCAATGGAAGCTGCTGATGCTGCAAACACAAGGTCCCTGGATGAAAGAAAAAAAAAATAAAATCAATGAGAGAAAGGATCAATTTACCATGACCTTAACATTAAACAAAGAGTAAAATTTGCAGGGCATAAACAATGCATTTTAGCTTAAAAGTAACCAGGCTTTTAGGTCACTGTTGGAGCAAATCTATCAGGTGGGATCAGTCTTACCAGTCCTCTACGTGACTGAGGAAGTAGTGGTGCTGACGCTCCGTACAGCTTCCAAAAACAACTTCACCAAAGTTCACAAACTTTGGCTCCACTTTCTCATCCTTCTTCTGTAAAATAAATAAATAAATCTTAAGTGGCGTACTTCAGTAGCACTGTAATTTATGTCGAAAATTTAAACTCCAGAAAAAGAACCCCAATATGCATATAGTAATTTATGTGCATTAACATGTCAGCCACTGACATCAAACTGTGTCTCAGGGTTGGGGTTTTTTGTGCTAAATCTGCTTTCTGATAAACAAATTTAAGGGGGATGAGTGGGCCTCAAGAGTCTTAGTATACAGACTGTAAAGCTGTCTGACACACATACAAGTCTGAGCTTTATAAATAAAACTGATTAGACATTAACACAGTTAAACGCCTTGAGCTACCCATGGGAAACAGGTGCAGCATATAACACAGAGTTTGTACAATTCTAACAAGCTTGAAGGTCACAGTTTGGTATTGCCACCTTTATTCTTCATCACAGCCTGAACTCTCTGATGTAATCTTTCTTGTAATTTCTTGAAGTAGTCGCTTAAAGGACATTTAAAGTTCTTCTTTGGACGTTGGTTGCGTTTTGTTCAATTTTCTGTTAAGATGATCCCACACTGTTAATGGGCACTGAGGAGGTCAATCCATGGCTGATATAGGGTTGCATAGTTGCCTTTTTCAATTCACACACAGAAACATTCCTCTGAAAATGGTCAGATACAAGGACTATCTAATCTATCTACCCTGGCATACTTACAGGGAGTGAGATCAACACTAGCTCAGGGGGGGTCTCAAGTGAGCCGTCTCCAGCAGCATATGTTACTGCAAACACATAGGTTTTCAGCCACAGTACATCCACAGCTGTGAGAGACGATGGGAAAGAGAGACAAGAAATTTGAACATCAACAAAACAGCAAGACTCAGCTCCTCCTTTTCCTATACAATTTGAAATATTTTATGGCATCACTGCATTCTATTACTAATCTATCACCACCAAGATAAAAACCTTAGTGTATGGACCATTTTCATAGTTTAATTTTATATACATAGGCATGGCTACCTTACCTTTCACAGGTTCGGCAACGGTGAAGAACTGTGGACATGGGATAACCTTCTTTTCCTCCAGTCCCTTTAGAACAGAGGAGAAAAATCTGTTCCTGTAGCTTCCAAAGACTGTTAAGCAATATGGTTTTAATTCAAAATTATTATTATAACTTACTGGTGTATATTGTGTGACTGTGCCATCCATTTTTCCAGCTGCAACTTGCTTTCCCTTTGGACTCCAGCAAACTATGGTAAACAAAGCAAGTAAACGAAAACTGAGCCAGATCAGCAATATGGACTGCAGATAAATTTAGCAATTATGTCAAGAGTGTCACTCACTGCAGGTAATTCCACTTGAAGGAGGTAGCCTGGCCTGCGCATTGACACTGTCAGTAACATCCAAAATCATCATACTGCCATCAGAGAGGCAGACAGCCAACACAGACACCTGCGCAGGGTTCCACTTCAGGTCCTGCACTAAGACGTCAGGTGCTACAGCTGGCTGGTGGGATGCAAATGGTAGCTTCTGTAGTTTTCCCTAGAAAAGCAAAAATCAGACAACATCATTAAATTTAAGAGACAAAGTGACATTTGGCAGCAGGTGTTCGACTGTGTTAGCACATTAGGTAGACAGACTGAAATAACTACCTTGTTCATGAATGTGCGGACATCATAGAATGTGAGCGACAAGCCAGCTTCCTCAGACATGCCACACACGGACAGTGTGAGCTCATCACAACTGAGAGCCAAGTGGTGCAAAACTAGTTCCACGGTCACCTCAGCCAGTGCTGGTATTCCTTTGACTAAAGTAGGGAGGAACATTTTAGTGGACAGCGAAACAGCAAAAATTATATATGACATAAAACGTGTGGTGTATCAGTCATAACAACATTGTGTTTTTAACCTGTCATTATTGCACTATTTAAAACGGCAGTTGTATTCATACCTATTTCGTTGGAGTTGCCATCAGCTTTATCAGCAGCCAGAATATCTCGAGTTAAGTACACCTTGAAAGTTCTGTCAAGCCCCACAAACGTTAAGCCATATTTATTTGAGATGGCAAGGAGGCTGGATCTGTCTTTTGGCGAATCTTCGGCGGGATCAAACACTCTGGCTTTCTTCATCTGACGAAACTGAAAATCCTAAAACGAAAAGCAAACACTTTCACTTCATGGTGACCTGTTATGAACTGTTAACAACTGTGGGTCCACTTAGGTAAATGCAAACGCATCGTCTTCGATACAGAATAATACATACAGTAAATAAAAATTGTTGACAACATAGCTGTTGAGCCTGAAGGGTGATTTCACAGCCAAATCTTTGTAATGCCTCTCAATTAGCTCTATGCTAACACGCTACCATATCGTGTTAGCTATCGATGCAAGGCTTGTTGTAATGTTACAGAAATAAATAAAATGTAAACAAAAATGCAACATGTGTTAGAACACGTTGTTTTTCAAATGCATGATTAGTAGGACTAACCCCCCTAACACAGCGGCTCTTAACTTTACAAGCACAACATCACACCAGCTATGGTGCTAACCTAAGTAGCGGGCTAAAATATGGCATGAATAAAACTGCCGTAACAACTTTTAATTTAAATGCTTTTAACCCGCTGCGAAAGTCTTTAATGTTTTATCGTATCAAAGTAGTCATTACACTTCAGTAAATATCGTGGGGATAAGGTTACCTAAACCAGAAAACATAACCCACGACTAGTTGCTACTTTAGCTAGCCAGCTAGCTAAACTAGCCACTACATTAAAGATGAACTGACACGGTAACTTACACATGCCAACCTGTCAAGTCAACTTTAACAGAGACATACCTTCATTTCCCTCTCAGGAGGGGAGTCCGTATCGTCACTCATTGTGAAATTTTGAGGGTTTTTCTTCCAAATGACCTGCTGTATTCGTTTATTTCTTGCTAGTATGTACCACAGAAAGTTTTGGTTCGCTACATCAGGACAACTAAACGCACGCCGCGCGATTTTTCCGTAGAAAAAACAAAAAACAGCTAGGATGACGAGTAGATACCAGAGCAGCTTGAGAACACGAGCTCATACAGTCGAGTATGTTTAAGAGTTGCAATGGAAAGTTGGAATAAAAAGCATACACACACACACACACACATATATATATATATATATGTATATGTGTATGTATATATATATATATATATAAACATAACTTTTTCGCATTTCTTTAGTTACTATTAAAAGGTCACACTTTGAAAGGAAAATAATAGCATTTTTTTTCCACCAACAAAGTGATTTACAAAGAGCTATTAGCCAAACTTATAATAGTTTTGGCTAATGGTTAATCTACAGTTCTACTGTTCGAAGCTTCAGCATAAATTATCTGAATGGACTGGTGGCTGTCAGGGAATGGAATAAAAGCCAGCTAACAGGCAAAGAAGAGCTCTGAATGTCCTTCAAGAATCCTGGAGAACTATCCCTGAAGACTAGTTCAAGAATTTACAAGAGTTCAGGCTGTGTTGAAGGATAAAAGTAGTCATACCAAATACTGACTTTCAATCTTGTTAGAGTTGAACACATTCTTTCGCCTCACATACCATATATTCATGCATGTTTCAATAAACTACTGCATCTTCAATATATATATATAGATATATATCTATATATCTATATATATATATATATATATATATATATATATATATATATATATATATATCTCTCTCTCTCTCTATATATATATATATATATACCAATCATAAAGATGAAATGCTTAGCTTAAGATGGTTGATTTGGATTGATCCAGTGTTGCCTGCAATTCTAAAGTTGTGCCTTTATGAAATAAAACTGGCTGTATACTGTATGTTACATTCATCTTTGAAGGAACTCCAGTGACTCATCCAGCAAAATTTAACACCATTTTAATGACACAAACATTTCACAGCTCAGTAGCACAGACAGTGAGAATTATTATTGTCACTAATTTGTCTTCTTTCTGCTGGAATCTCATTACTTACATGTTTGAAGCCATGCAGATCTACAATAAATCGCAACTACCAGAGAAAAATATATTTCAACTGTATCCTTTTGTAGGTACTTTGGGGCAATGCAAATGCAAAGAGAGACAAAAGACAGTATATGGTGAAGTAAGGACTTTTATTAGAAAGCAGATTTTTCTGTATTGCATTTAAAGAAATTGGGTATCTTGGACTATACAACTTAAAACTGGTGATGGCAAATATGATGGGAATGAAAGGTAGATTACATCAAAAGTGGCAACTTGCATTTCTGTTGTATATATTATTGATGCTTGAGTCAGAAGGCGCATAAACATCTTTTCATTTGAAACATAAAGCGGCATCAACACTGAAATTGTCCCATCCCAGTTTGCCTGATCCAAGCCCAGCTGATAGTGAAGAACATTACCATGATCGGTGTAGGGTTGTTGTCCATCAAAGGGGGTTATCGACAAAACCCGGGCTCAGGACCACGTCCAGACCATGCTTACCAGAGCATGACAGATATGGTCCATGTCAACATGGGGACAGCTCTGTTTGCAAAGCACCAAAGTCTGACTCAGTCCTGGTTGTAAAGATACACAGTTATAACCAAGAAGGCTGGAGATAACATCACCATGTCCGTCCACTCTGGAAAGGAAGCTAGCACAGACCGAAGCAAGCTGAAGACAAAGCAAACAGCAAGAGCACATAGCAAGTCATACCGTATCTCCCATAGTGCACTTTGGGTCTCGTTCCTATTCTGATTGTCAGCGCTCTGAACACATGGCTTTAAAAGTTGCATTTACCCCTCATTTGCCTAACACCTGGTTGCTCTCAGTGTTTTTCCTTTGACCTTTCCAAGTAGTTCTAAAGTGCTGGCGTTATGTACAAGGACAAGCAAATACACATACAAACCTTCAGTGCATTTTCTTCCGAGTGTGCTGAGCTGTGAACACACTGAACTGTGTACTTGGTCTCTGTATTCCACTGTTTGTCACTACTTTGCTGTCATTAATAAAAGAAATTCAGCTTTATGCAAACATT
Source organism: Etia nguti (assembly GCA_015106755.1). Taxonomy (NCBI): domain Eukaryota; kingdom Metazoa; phylum Chordata; class Actinopteri; order Cichliformes; family Cichlidae; genus Etia; species Etia nguti. Next base: position 66,704 of record VUQG01001633.1, on the reverse strand, counting down.
CAGCGAAAGGCCAGGTTGTATAATAAAAAAAATCCAGCCCTGCTCACCACAGGACACCTCAATCTTTGTTTACTAACAGTGACAAGAGTTATTCAGCATAAAATACATGGTGCATAAAGATCAGAGGTTTCATTGGGTTGCGGTGAGTGTGCGAATGGCATGCATTTTATGGTACAAGTGCCTCTTTGCATATAAATGTATTGTTTTTCATGATGAGCCAGTCACTGGAACAAAAAAACTACAGTGTCCGTGTGGCGGTGAGCAGAGCCCGATGCAAAGTGAGGAAGAAGTTATTTGCAACAAAATACCCTCTATTCAATAACCATCCATGAAAAAAAAAGTTTGATATAAATGAGAAACATGTCAGATACATAACAATCATGTAACTGGACTTTTCTCTTTTGGCCACGTCAAATCTTTCCAAGGGTTAGCCATGACATTCTCCGTTTATAGTGCAACATCGTTCATTTACCCTGCACAAGAAAAGGATCAAACCCCAAGCGGTCTTAAAGGATTATGTTTTTTTGTTTTGTTGTTTTTTGATGGCTTTGTTTTGCAGCAGGGCAGAAAAAGTGAACAAGCTGGTGGAAACCGGCGCATGATAAGGAAATCATGCATTAAAAAAAAGAAAGAAACGCCCCCCCCCCTGGGCTGGTGATCTAACATGATTAGAAAACATAAAGTAAGAAGAAAGGTGAGTAAATGACTACGTTATTAATGTAATTTATTAGATTAAAAAATTACCGGTTTGGAATTTTAAACTCGAAAATGGCACAAAAAAAAAAAAAAAAAGTGTTATCTGGCTATATTTAGTAGATCCTTGGTCTTGTTTGCTTCTGAATACAAAGTAATGGCACGCATCCACACCCACACATTCACAGTCTAAGGCACTGCTCCACACCCCTTTAATACTACAGTGGAACATATCCATGTTTCCCACCCGTTATTATTTACTGCTTTAATTTAATTGCAGCCGATTTCATATTCCCCATGTATTTAGTATCTCTGTGAAAGTCCGCCTTTTCAAAAAGATCAAAATCAAAGATTTATTTTACACAGAAACACACAGAGAGAAATATTAAATACAAAGCATATCACACTCATTGCCCAGTTTACCAACTGAGTAGAAAGGTTTCTTTCTTCTTTTTTTCTGAAGCTATAACAGCTACTTTCTATATTTTCCAAAACAAAGGCTACACATATCAATTTCTCAAGTCTGTTACTCTGACTGGCATAACCAGAAGTGATCAGACATTTAAGTGGCTCAAATAGACAACTGAATATTGTTTTCTTTTTTTCCTGCAAGAAAAACCTGTAAGAATAATAAACAAAAAATGATATGAAGGTACAGTTTGCAAAATCTCCGTGTTAAAAAAGATCAAATAAACAGAGGGAAAAAAGTCTGCACTCCACGGGAACCTTTCTCAGCTTTGCACATAACTATGTTCACTACACTGGAAGACCTGTTCGATGTTTGAAAAAAGAAAAAAAAAATCACTATATCAAAAAGCTTTAGGTTTAAACATCACCCAGCCTCACAGTCGGTATTCATTTTATATTACGGCATATTTTGAAGAATTTACCATACTCAAATCAAAGCTTGGACCCTCACCAAAGCAGTGCTACAGATTACATTCATCCATCATCCCAGCCATCGTGTCACAGTCTTGTTTTCTCTACGGCAGATCGCATTTATTCCTAAAGAAAATAAACGCGCTGTAAACCTTTTTGTTACTACCTAGTGCAATTATAACCCTGTGCTTCTTGTGCAGGGCCATCTTAAAGCTTCCCCTAACAGACCCTGAAACAAGAGCACAGACAGAGACTAGTCTGGCCCCGCTTTTGAAGTGGCACAGCATATATTTGGAGAATAATATTGGTACTAAGCCTCTCAGTTCTTAACTTAACCTATCACATTCTGTAGCAGAAACACACTTTCCCCAAAATGTTGGTGGCTTCTCTTTCACTTAAATGAATGGTCTTTTCTGTGCTTTCGTTTGCTGACAGGGGAAAATAAAAAAAAAATGTAAAAAGCAAACATATATAAGGAAGATCTATGCATGGCACAACAAAGAAAGGCTGTGTGGCAAAAAACAGATATCAAAAAGAAAAAATCAGGTATAACGAATACAGGTTTAGAGTCCCTGTTGGACATTGCTTTGCTCCCCCCACCCCCTTTTCCAAACGTAGAAACAGTCATTGTCAGAGAGACTCGTTTCAGGTGTTGTCATTACAGCCTCTCAATTAAAAAGGTCCACGTTACCTCCCTCAGCTTCTCGGCCCTTTACCTTCTTTTGAGTGCAAATGCAATAAGCCAGCATAAATTGCTCTTATAAGTTTGATTCAATAATTTACCCACCCACCCGAGAAAAAAAGAACAAACAATAAAACAAACAAACAAACAGCCAGGTAGGAAGCAAGACTGTGTAGTATCGGTGCATATCACACCACCACCACTACATCATCGAGGTGGAACAGTGCTTCTCTCTAACATTCGTTCTTCTACCGCCCAGTGTAGTGCACTTCTTTACTACTCCATATATCCAGTCTCCTCTGCTCATGGGCACAGCACACTCTTTAGTTAAAAAAAACAAAACAAACAAAAAACAAATAAAACAACAACAACAACAACAACAAAAGAAACTCCAACTGTTACTGTTTAAATCCTGGGTCACACCCCGATCAGTTCTAACATGTGTCAGACTTCGGTCAGGTCCAGCGGGAAACGGAGAGAGTCCTCTTGAGCGTTAACAGCATATCTCGAGGCAACGGCAGCTGTTATCTTATTTCAATGCAGGTTTGTGGCTTTGTTGGTGGTTTTTTTTCCCGAGAATTCTTTGTATCCACTGTTTGTATTAACGCATGCAAGCTCGGATTTTTCTCTCTCTCTTTTTTTTTAGTGCATGTTCATGTTCAAGTCTCTCTGTATCTCCACAAGAGAAAGATTTTTACCCAAAGTTAAAAAGCACTGTTTTTTTAGGCCATGTATTCGGAATACATTGGTGCAGATATTCAAGGCTATTATCCACGGGTTAGGAAATATGTCTTATCTGTATGCATGTGTGGTTGGGGAGGAGTGGTCTGGAGCAGACACAGGCATCACATTGACAACCTAATTCAACATGTCATGGGCAAATATCCGCGAATAAACAACTCCGTGTGATAGGGTTGTTTTTAGATTGTGGACTATAGACAATTTTTTTTAAACAGACATGACTGTTTAAAAAAAACTGATCATATAAATGATGGGCTGATTTAATAGGGAGAAAACTGTTTTGTTTAATGGAGCTACCACAGTACATGGCCTTAAATTGCAAAACCGTTGTTGTTATACATTCATACACATTCAAAATACAGTAAAGTAACATAAAGCGGTCAACATTGCTCTTTCCAGATCTGTTTTCCCCAAGGTTACACGGGTTAGTTTCTGATGCAGCTTTCCAAGAAAATGGAATCATTTTACAAATCAGTGTACCACACCGGCAAAGCAGCTGTTGCTTTTGTATTGCACTTGAATGATGAATCATTACAGCCATTTGTTCTGCTACCAGGCCTTTGTAATAATGCTGCGGATGCCAAAACACTGAGTACATACTGAGTGTACCAAGAAATGGGCGGAGCAGAAAGAGTCGACTTTCTCAAAGTGCTAATGCCATGCCTGTGTCTACTTCTAAGAACAGTGTTCTGCTTCCACTAGCGGCAATTATGGGAGCACGCAAGCACACGTGTGCGCATGCATGTGCGACAGATTCCTGTATAGTAAGATCAGTGAGTGCGGCTTCTTGTGCTGAGCGAAATTCCCGTTGAGGAAGCACAGAGGAGGAGGAAGAGTGGCGGACGAACTGTTGTAAAAGAGCAAGCAAAAAGAAAACGCTGTGATTTCACAATGTAAGAGACAGCCTAAAAAGGACATTCACTGTCCGTTCACTCTCGCACCTTGTCCAAAATTTTCCGCTTCCTGCTCAGCCGGCGTGTCGCCACAGTTGCCCGCTTCGGCTCCTGGGATTGCTCCCAGTGAGCCGTCTACACCCTCTAATCTAGCTTCATCCTCGTCTTCCTCCTGTTCCTCTTGGACTACTCCTTCGCCTTCATCTTCAGCTTCTGCTCCAGCCGCCCCAGACCCGGGGCTGCCTTCTGTCAGGGGTGGGTGAGTCCTGAGAGGGTCCTTACGATCAGGATACAACCTTTGCTCTAAGGTCTTGAAGTCTGCCTCAAAAGTGAGGGGTAACCCCGACTGAGGGGCACCCAGCGTCAGACCCAGACCTATAGCAGCGCTCATGCCCATTCCTGCACGGTACACATCCATGCCATCGGGCAGCATGGACTTAATCTTGGGCAACCATCGCTTGCGGACCCGCCTCGCGTTTGTGCACATGTCAGCAGCAATCACATTCATTTCACTCTCCTTGAAGTTGGGGTTGAAATTTTGACAGTAGACTGTAAAAAAAAGAAAGAATACGGCAAAAGTCAGCGTGGAACAAACTGCCCCTCTTTGAAACTTCCATTACTTCTATCAAGTATGAGATGGTTTGGACAATAAACCTACGTTTGACAGCGTTGAGGACCCTGCTGTCCAGGGGTTTCCTGCTGGGATCACTAGTAGAAGAGCGAATGCCAGTCCCACAGCTATTGGCTAAAGTGTTTCTGCAGGGATGCAAAGTCAACACCAGGGGGCAGAGTCAGCAACAGGCACATACAGTAGATAAACATGGGGGCACACATAACAAACCGCATTGCACAACATGGCCACAGATGGAGTGTGAAAGTTGGTTTGTGACAACAGCAGTAGTGTTGGAGTCATACACAGAAGTCAAGCCTAAGAGTCGAAATACTTAAACGGTTTGTTCATTATTTGCACATTTTTCTGCTCACCTGTCAAAGAATGTGGCTAAGAGACGGCGGAGCAAGACTTTGTGTTTGATGCCGGCGCACAGATGACAATTCATCAGCTGGCCTCGAGTCATGAACACTTGTGTACCTGTGTGGGAAACAAAGAAAGAAAAAGAATCTTGTGTGAAACACGCTGACACTACAGCCATTTTTCTTTATCTTTGAAGGCCCTCCTCTCTTTGTTCCTTTTACCGGTCCACTTTGTAGTCTTTTTCTACATTTGAAGTCGACGTTTAAGGAGATCTTTAATGGACTTAAACAAAATGGAGTCAGAAATTAGAGAAGAGGAACAGAAGGTGACAAAAGCAGCACACTATTAAATTACTCGGTTTTGCTTTCTTTCCAGCATCATCCCTTCCAGAGCCGTGCATGAGCCCTTATACCAATCGAGTTTTGGATTATTCACCACGACTTGCGCATTATTGTGTTCAGCTGTCTGTGAATTACGCTGGGAAGTACTCGGATGTCGTTCTTTTGTCTGGAGAGAATCGGCACCGAATCGATTTAAGGTTTTCTGTCACGTTCCTTTGTGGAAGCTGTATTACCTACATGGTGAGTTGTACCTGTTCTCTTTGAAAGTCTCCGGTCTGAGTGCCAAGAGCGTAATGTGGGAGCCAGACCAAAGAGTTCAATTTTTGTCTCATCGTACAAAAAAAAGAAAAAGAAAAAAAAAACAACTTTTCCCTCATACTCTCAGAGCTCTGTAAGGACCATTTGGCAAACTCCCGGCAGGCAGTCATATGCTTTTTACTCTAGAGTGACTTCTGTCTAGCTACTCTTCCATAAAGACTGATGATAACTGCAGAGATGGTTGGATGGGTGCAGAGATGGTCCTTCTGTCTCAGCCTTAAATCTCTGCAAAGAAACTTGCAGCTTTATTTTAGCACTTTTGGTCTGACAGACAGAGACGCGGCACCGGCTTCCTGACCCTCCCCTGATCCGTGGATTAACATGGGTCAGACAATGTTTTCCCAAACAGCCTTTTAATTAGGAATATGAATTCAATTAAATGGCACCGAGTTGTAAACATAATTTAACTAAACTGTCTTAATCAAATTCTTTAGCACTAATGCATAGTCAAGTTGCTGTGAATGAGCAGTAATTCTCTGATAGCAGTCTCATATTGGACAAAGAGGGCTGATTACATGCAGCTGACCCTTACATTCACTATGAATGAAGGTCACAGGGCTGTGGGTAAATTCTCTAATGGATGGTGTTCTTTGCCCAAGCCTCATAAAAAGATTTCAGTAACTTTAAACTCTGACAATGAGCTCTCTATCCTCCTGAATTTATAACTTTAAATTCATTTAGTTAAATTCATTTTTAAATCCAATTTCAATACCTTCCAAACTCACTGCGTGTGTAAGCGAATCCTGGGAAATTCTGCAGGGGTAAAATGTTAGCATCTAAATGTGCTGTGAGTGGACTCGTAATTGCTTTGCGCGTGCCTACCCGCCACCAGCTCCAGCTTCTCTCCAGGGTCTCCCTCAGTGTAGAGCTTAGGATGGCAGCGGTAGCCTATCTGGCTTATGAGGCTTGCAGGCAGCGCCACAAGGTCCCTGCGGATCAGCACGCAGTTGCGGTTCTCCAAGGACAAGGGCATCGACGCCATCTCCGGCTTGTCTTGGACTAATAAAAGAGACAAAGAACCAAAATGCAAACTTTATTTAAAACCTCACATCATGAAACACATTGGTATCCATCAGTTTACTGGAATAAAAACACTCTAAAAAAAGTTATTTTCCACGCCTACCCATGTGTATCCACACCAAAATAGAAGCTATAAAATTTAATTAGTAAAGCAGGTTGGGGTAATCTCATACAAGTTTGTTGTGTTTCATGAATGTTTTAGAGCATTGCAGATGCATCCTAGATAAGTCACTGTGCAGCATCAGCATCTTTAGTTTTGGAGGGGGGGGACATATCCAGAGCTGAGGGTTGGGTTCTTATTCACAAACTCTTTTTTCCCCCCAAAACCTCTAAGAAAGCTTGTGAGTGTATACACATGCACACTCGTCCTGCACGCACGCACACACACACACACACACACACACACACAGAGGAAAGATGTGCATGGTTCTCAAATATCCTACAATGTCACCCTGGGGTGCTCTGACTGATTGCAGATAGAGTGGATTTCATAAATATGTGAAACCCTAGAATTTGACAAACCTCCCTTTGAGCTGCAGGATGTGAAGAATGAAGGAGAGCAAAATCTGTGTGTGTGTGTGTGTGTGTGTGTGTGTGTGTTTATCACTATCCATAGGTACCCCGTCGGTGTGTTTATGTGAATGCAAACCATTTACACCTGCATGTATTGAAAAAAATCTACACCAGTGTAAAAATTGTGGCAGAAACCCATAATAAAAAAGCGGTATGGTCCGGCTGTTGTAGCTGCGATAAGGAACATGTTGTTGGTCACGAAGCACTTCAATCATAACTCCATAAAGCTATCTTTAAGCTGAGAGAACCCCCACAAGCACACACACACAAACACACACACTGGAAGTACAACAACCTGCTTTTCAAAGATGCGCAGGATACATGATGCATAAAAGATTAAATAAGGTAACTGGGATGAAATGAATGTGAATCAGGTTCTTGTTTTGTTATTTTTTTAATTTTTTTGCACAACACGTAACAGATAAGATGTCTGGATAAACCCCACATTTATAGTTTCTCCAAGTCCTCTCAAGTTTTACTTTTAGATTGCTCTGTTATCAAATTAATTTCCTCCATGTGAGCCGAGGGCAGTTGAGAAAGTAATGTACCAAATCAGATTTGACATGACTAGAAATTTAGAGTTGCCATTGAGACTTTATCAAAGTCCTGGACTTTGATAGTACTTATTTTAAGCATCGAAGTGCGGTGAAATCAGGGGGTGTGTTGTAAGCACAGCTCCTTATGGCATACCACTGGTGTTTCATGTACTAATAAGCATTGTTAAGGACTTTAGAAACATCTAACACAATACTCACTCCCGTAGGGATTGGCTGAACGTCCATAAAGATGACTGTAGGTCTCCTCGGTGATCCCATCGTAGGGCTCTTCCTCAAACTCCTCGTCCTCGTTCTGGTAGGACGTGGGACTGTCGGTTGTGGGCAGACTGGAGGCTCCGGGGCTGGACCTGTCACCGCCGGCCCCTCCTCCTCCAGCTCCACTGCCACTAGTCCCCTGGAGGCTGAAAGAAGGCATACCAGGGATAGGGGTCCCTCCAGCCGTTGTGTAGAACAGCGAGCCGGCCCTCCCCAGTCTACTCCCAAGCTCCGAAGACGAAGTCTTACTTGGCGTTGAAGGTACAGTCAGGGGCAGGGGCTCACCTCCTTCAATTTTAATCTTACGCTGCGGTATGAGCAGAGATGAAGACCAGCCTGGGGTCCCCAGAAGGGCAGCCACTGCTAGGCCGTTGCCATTATTACAAGGACTCTGTGGCTCAGATACCGTTTCTTCTAAGGACCCCATTGTCTGCGAGTCACAGTGAGGTGAGTTTGCCTTAAACATTAGGTCCATGCCTTTTTCAACTATATGCTGAATTTGGAGGTAGCCAGCTGTGTACATGACCACCAGCTGTTCACTAGCTGCCATTGTTAGCTTCCCTGTGTAGCAGAAAGTGAGGATCTGCTCAAAGCAAGCAGGTGTGACTGAGGAAGGCAACTCAAACTGGGTCTTGGTGGAGCTGCTGAAGAGGTCACGAAAGTAGAGGCTGCTGGCGGCCAAAACAGCCCGGTGGGCTTTGAAAGCCTGGCCTGGTTGAGGGAAAAAGAAGTTGAGAACATTGACGAAAACAGTTAGCACTTTGTACAAGTTCTGTGATTAACAGAGAAACATTAACGTCTTGATGCATCCTCAATCATCCAGGAAAGTAAATCTCCAAAAGTTGATTCTGTTCATCTGGACGAAACGTTTCTCCCACAAAACGCTATTTCCAGATGAACAGAATCAACTTTTGGAGAGAGAAACATTAAGATTTTTCTGCTGACTGACCTTTAACCAGTATGGATACATCACAGTAGTGTCCCAGCAAGCGCTGCTCATTAAGGGAACCCAGAACCGTAGCTCCAAAGTTTGGGATCTCCACATGGAGCAGCTGGGACATGATGGCCACAGAGTGGAAGGAAGATGGGGCTTCAGATATTCACTGCAGATTCTGTCGCCGAGAGAGGCATCTGTAATAACAAAGCGGAAGAAATGCCAAAAAAAGGTATGGCAAATGCGTTGGAGAGGAGAAACGCACTGACAAATGAAGGAGCAAAAAGCAAACGCGTGAAAGATGAAAAGACATGCCAGAGGGAGGCAGAGGGGCGAGAAGAGAGAGATAGAGAAAGAAACAACCTGAGAGGATCTTAGAAAAAGCAAAGAGTAAGAATGAAAATAGAGTTGAGATGAAGTGAGAACACGCATACAGTTGAGGGAGAAGTGAGAGGTGTGCGAAAGAAAGATGGATATGCAGAGATAGTGGGTGAGAGAGTCGAGGCAGGAGAGAGAAAGGAGGAGTCACTCCACAGAGAAAGAAAGAAAAAAAAAACACGAACACAATGCTGCGCCTACTGTGCATAGAAGGTTGTGAAATACCTTTAGGCTATGTTGTTTTACATTACTTAAATTCCAAGAACCTTGTACTCCTTCCACGTACTGCTCTTAATGCATCCAGAACAATTTACCCACAGCATGGACTTTGACAGCCTGTACGCCTTAACTTTTCTCAGAAATAAACCCCACACTGAATGCAACCTGTTTTTCATGTCATAGATTTTCCTGGATTTCGCTGACACCGTGGCAGTTGTCCTTTCTCAGATCTAGCTAGACAACAATCCAAAGAAAGACAACTAAAAAAAAAAACAAATAAAAAAGTCCTTTTCAGTAACACTCTCCAGATATATTTGCACCTTCATTCCAGCCCTGAACCTTTTATAATTGCCTTTGTCTTCCCACCAACCCACACATACGTACATATACGCACTAGTTTCATTATTGAGCAATGCTGCAGAACAGTTTCCAGGAATACAAACTGAAAAAGATGTCACCGCCTCTCTCTCTCTCTCACACACACACACACACTCTCCCACTTCATGCACTCCATACAGAAAGGCATGCACTGTGGCTTACTTACATAAAAGCCTGCATGCATGAAGACACACACGCACATGCAGTAAAAGCTGCATAGGGAAATTACTGTGTACTCTGGCACGCAAGCACTCACCTGGAGAAACAAGAACATGCCTTTTCCTCTGCTAACAGTCTCTCACACATGCACAAATGCACAAAAAGAGTGCTCACTCTGTTATCCCAGACAGTTCTGACCTGAGTAAGCCAGTCTTCTGGTTAAAGCACACCATGGAGCCTTGACACACACACACACAAAACACGCCAGCAGCAGTCAGGACCAGGACAGGAGAGGAGCAGTTAAGAGACGGAGGGAGAGCACTCAGATGTACTCCGTCTGGTCGACTCTTTCTCTCACTTGAAGTGTCATTCCTAGTGTCTCACAGATGATTCTCTCTGCTGACTGACTTTTCTCTGTCTGTTTTCTCTCGGCCTATCTCCAATCTCTGTACCCTCCAAAGCCCTATTCTCTCTGCTAACTGTCTGCTCTAGCACTGTCTCAAAGCCTCCCTCTGCCTCCTTGTCATTATCTCGCTCTCTCTGTGTTTCTCTCCCCCTCTCCCTGTTCTCCAAGGGTTGAATTCAACAAGTGCCGCTGTAGATAGGGGGAGTGTGTGAGTGAGAGAGGGAGGGGGGGGAGAAAGACAATGGGGGGGAGAGAAAGAGAGGCCAGAGCAGAGCAGAGCAGAACAGAGCAGAGCGAATCAATGATGAAAGGAGTGGGAGGCTCAGTGTGTGCGCGAGCGCATGCGCGTGCATGTGTCTGCGCGCGTGTGTCTGATCAATGCAGTATCTATACGTCGCAGGGAGTGGGAGGGAGAGAAAAACACAGGCTACAGTTACAGACGGAGACAGAGACTGGGCAGAGCTAGAGAGAATCAAGGGAGGGAGGGCGGGAGGGGAGAGTTGAGACAGAGAGAAAGTCATTTGAGGACAGTACGAGTAGAGAAAGACAATTAGGTTGAAGCAACTTCTGCTACTTGGACACAGACATGTATATACAGTCTAACAGAATGAGGGGGAGAATGACTAAGATGAAAAAAAAGAGAAACGAGAAGCACATACAGGGGTCATATCCACCATTAATTAAGGAGACATCGAATAGCGAAACTTGTGAGAGCCCAGTTTGACGCAAGTCTGGAAAGAATGCGTCACATCTCGGTAAAGCAGGGCTTTATTAAACTCGAACTATAGCGTGCACAATGCAGTGAAACCTTAAATCCTTCTAAATGTAGAACTGAAAAGGTTGATCGAAAAACAATCACCCGTGTCAAGGTATTTCCCATTATTCGTACCATCTTTGTAAGACAATAGCTAAAAAAAAAAGAAAAAGAAAAGAGAGGCTTTACTTTTGAGCAAGTGTTGTGTATTTTCTCTGAATCATGCAAGGACATCTCTGCCAAACACCTACACATAAACTGAGAGAAATGCTGTCTTCACGCAAGACTATTTTGTATTTCTACGTGAATTGATGAATTAAATGATTAATTTACGCCTCCGCTTCTGTGGCTCGGCTTGTTCAGGTGACATTTCTCTGCTTTGTCTTGGGTACTTTTTTTGGCCAGCCCATAGAACGCTTCCCTAAATGTTACTTGATCTGGATGAAGGAGGACAGGAGCCAGATGTCACTGCCTGCGACAGGACAACCGCTAAAAGAAGGACAACAGCTACCAGAGAGGATAAGTTCCAGAAAGATGTGTGTGGGAGGGTATAAATGCATAACGGATGAGTAAGAGAATTTTTTTTAATTTTTTTTTTTACAGTATGTGTGTGCATATAAACAACACATACACACGAATGCTGTGTAATTTTTACATGTCCGAGTAAAAAAAACAAACAAAAAAACCAACAACAAATAACATTAAGGAGACAGCTCTCTCGGAGTGCCGTGCTGTGTTATAGGTGACGAGACATGAAGACATCCTTTCACTGCATGTCGCTTATCTTAAAAAAAAAAACAACAACAACAAAAAAACATCAAGCTGATGCTGAGGTTTTCTGAAAGTGAGCACGTCCCCCCCTACAAAAACTATCAAGGCACATTGTGCTGAATTCTTTGCCAAAGAAACCTCAAGTGGAGAAAGTTGTGCTAAACTGAGCAAACTTTTACTCTTCAGTTGCAGCGGAAATATGAAAGGGAGGATATCACAAAGCGTTGAATGCAGTGAGTCAGACTTTGGTTTAGAGAGCTTTGGCCCAGCAGTGTGATATCTGCACGGCACATATAGGCACACATGAGTGAGCACACACAAAAAAAGCACAGCGAAACGCAGGAGAAACAAATCTGCAAACACTCCTCTGCTTTCTTACACACACACACACACACACACACACACACACACACACACACACACACACACACACACACACACACACACACACTCAGGTAATCTCCCTGTGCACACTCAGCAATACACATTCTGTTTGTTTGTCTGTCTGTCCCTCTGTGAACCTGCCAGACTGCTTGTCCACGGGCCCATCCATCCACCGGTTATTGTAACTACTGTGTCCTTACATCGCCTCTTGCGTCCCCCCCTGCACCCCCACCCCCCTTCTTTCTCTTCTCTATCCTTCCCGCCCTGCATACCACGTACCCACTGTCTCTCTGCCAATTAATGCACACAGGGCTGCATTGCAGTGAGGTTGGCGCGTGCCACGGCAGCAAGCACAGTACAGAGTCTACAGACATGCATGTACGTGCCAGCCAGGCAGAGCGGGATGGAGAGGAGGGGGTGAGAGTGAGGGAAAAGAGGAAGAGGGAGGGCGGGTAAGTGGGTGGGTGAGTATGGGGAGGGGGGCGAGAGAGCGAGCGGAGAATATGTTGAGTCAGGCAGACAGGACGGTGGAGTGCCACACTGCACATATACACAGCCGCATGTCTGTGAAAATGTATGCACGAATGAATATGAAACAAAAGGCACACATACATGTGCATCATGACAGCAAGACCAAAAGTATGCAGACATGCAAATGCGCGCACAAGCACACACAAACATGCATGCAAATTCCAGCCTCCTGATGGCTGCATTATATATAGACTTTGCACATCACTGATGAAAAAATATAAGGCACCGACTCCCTCAACTTGTTTGCCAAACCAGTCAGTATATATGTGTGTGTGCTTCTCCGTACATTGTGTCCTCATTTGCTACCGTATGTTTGCATTTCCATGTCAAAGTTTCCTGCATACCAAGGCGTGTTTTTATAATCATCATAATATATCCGACTGTGACTTTTGGCACTTCGTATCAGGCGCGTGTGTGTCTATGTGTGCGTCTGTGTATGTGCATGTTAGGCACAGTTTGTGAGTTTAGATATGAGATTCGAATGCTGTTCTGATGGCTCTTGTCTGTTTTTTGTTGGAATGTGTTACATCCATTTTAATCAAGAATTCATACCTACGCACAGTGTTATTAACTGTAGCAGCAGGTCCAGGCATATTTGAATAATATGAAGAAATGAGACGATTCGCCAGATGGCAAACAAACACACGCACACACACACACACCGATTTTAACTACTACTTATACTAGAGCTGTCTACCAAATGACAATGCTGTAAGATTCAAACCTAAAACCATCAAAGTCACAAACAGCCCTGAATGCACTAACCGTTTATTACTTTGTGGAACAGTTTAAGCTTAAAGTGAAGTTGGTGTCACATGATGCAAGTCGCAAAAATCCTCACTTAAATACGTTAGCCGACATCATCGTCAAGGCACAGAAAAGTAATACCAC
>VUQG01001633.1:18973-36119 GCA_015106755.1 Etia nguti | reverse complement strand
CCATTCGGTGTCGTCTACATGTGTGGTTACTTCACGTGTCATTATGCGATGACAGTTCGGGCTACATGATGCGCATGTGTGCCGTTCTGCTAAATTATAAGCGCCAACTGCTGGCGGTGTGACCTCAAGTCAACTTTTCTTTACTGCAGGCCTGTATCACAGTGTCACAGCACGATAAATCACTGCAGGAGGCTCCAGTCTACCACATGAAATCGCCATATTCGTTTATTTAGATTTTTCCCAATGTTATACTATATTACCGTATTGACTTGAGTTATTTTATGATCGTCCAATCACATTTTACCTTTCACCTGTAAATTTACACACTGCAATAGCAATTAAAATCAGTGATTTTACCCGGCATTTTAGTGATTTTAACCTTAGTTTATACATACAAACATATATATCAGGGATGTCCAACATAAGGCACAGGGGCCAGAACTGGCCCTGCAAAGACTCCAGTCCGGCCCCCTACACTTCTTTAGAAAATGCAAAGAACTGCATAGATTTTGAACTTTTAACTGTATTTTCCACAAGTTTTACAGCTTTTTCTATTGATAAAGACCCCCACTGCCCATTGCCAAGGATATTTTCTGTGAATTAATGAAAACGTTATATACTAAATTTATAATTACAGGATAGTATAATTAGTCTGTGCAATGATCTACCAGAACTTTTTCTGTAACATTACACTTTGTTGGGATGAGTTTCCTTTCACCTTTTATTCCAGATAAACACACACACACATAAATCTAGGCACATATATAACCTCATATAGACATGAGCACACAGCCACAGAGACGTGCATCCCATCTATACACTCCACAGACATGACACACTGACACACGTAACCTCACACAGGCACAGCAAACACAGCATAGACACAGGCCTGAACGCACACATGTGAGCCAAGCACACACCGATGGACGCATGAAGAGCTTCCATCTTTGGCCTTGTTTGCAGGGTCAACATTTAGTACCGTTTTTGTAATAAAGCTGTTATTGTATGTGAGCATACATGACATATGTGTTTCTGTAATGGCACCATTACAGACCTGTCCACTGGGAGAGGACAGGTCAGGAGGATCCCAACAAAGAGGAGGCTCTCTGTGAGATAACCTTTTGTGGTACCGGATGTATGGAGCAACAGCGGGTATAAATGTAAATGTGGAGAGGCTGTGTCTTTTGTATTTCCTCTGTAGCATGAGAGAGATAACCCATGCATGAATAAATATCTCAAACCACTTGGAACTATCTTTTTCATATTCTCCTTCCTCAATTCAACGACCATCATTACCCATGTTTATCATTTAGTTTCACTGATCTGGCCCGCTTCACATCAAAGAGGGCAGTATGATGTAAAATGAATTTACACTTACAAGTACATTTACTTACAAATATATATATATGAGTCAGTCGTTCTTCTCCTTTTTGATTTGCATATTCACGCATTTTGTTAAAAAGTAGTATATCCTAATGACTGGTGACCTCTTCAACCAGTTAATTTTATAGGGTGGCTGGATTATCTTTAGAGGCCAGAAGAGAGAAAAACAGAAAATATTAATGCAGTAATTGTATGTATTATTGTGAAACTAAGTAGAACGAGTGTAGATATCTAACCGCTGCACTCAAAAATGGATTTGTCAACTTTAATAAACATGAAACTAGAATTTTGAGTAAAATGCACCTGAAATATAAAAAAACCAAAGGTTTATTTATTTCGATAATAAATCATTAAGGAAAACGTGCTTGCTATAACCTGAATGAATAGCAACGAGGTACATTTCATTTGACCATATTCCACTGATTGTAACATCTTACACTGCACTTATGTAACAAAAATGTACATGTAATTAAATTAATTAAAGTCAGCACTTTGGTCAATTTCTTTTCCAGCTGTATAAATATCTACAGGTGTAAATCAGCGTACCTGTTCCCCATCTTTTGCCCATCTCTATCAGCCTAATTCTTTATGCTTATCCATGCAGGCTTTTTGTAAATTTAATATTTGACATTTCTTGTTTTTTTCACTTTCTTACGGGATAGTATTGTATCTATTTATTTATTCATTTGTATTTATATCTTATTAAATGGAATATATATATATATATACACACATATATACATACACACGCATATACATTTGTTAGGTACACCTGTACAACCGCTCATTAAAGCAAATGTGTTATTAGTGAATCATATGACATGTGCATTTAGGCATATTGGCATGGTCAAGACAACCTCCAGAAGTTCAAACTGAGCACCAAAATGGGGAAGAAAGGTGATTTAAGAGACTCTGAACATGGCGTGGTTGTTGGCTGGTCTAAGTATTTCAGAAACTGCTGGGATCATACGACCATTTCTAAGAGTTTACACAAAATGTTCTGAAAAAGAGGAAATATCCAGCGAGCGGCAGCTTTCTAGGTGAAAATGCCTTGTTGATACCAGACAGACTGCCTCGAGCTGACGGAGCCGCAACAGGAACTCAAATAATCTCTTGTCACAACAAAGTTCTGCAGAGGAGCATCTCTGAATGCACAACACATCAGACCTTGAAGCACTGAGGCACAGACTACACAGCAGAAAATTGGAAAAATATTACCTGGTCTGATGAGTCTCGATTTCAGCTTTGACATTCAGATGCTAGGGTCAGAATTTGACGTGAACAACATTAAAGCATGGATCTATCCTATCATGTATCAATTGTGGTGGTTTAACAAGGCGAGGTTTATTTTCTTGGCAATCTTCAGACCACTTAGTACCAGTTGAGCATGCTTTACATGACGCACCCTGCCTGAGTATTACTGGTCACCATTGTCCACAGTGTACCCATTTTCTGCTGGAAGCAGCTTCCAGCGCTGTCAAAAGCTCAAATCACCTCAAACTGGTTTCTTGAACATGACAATGAGTTCACTGTACTCACTGTCATGAGTACAATACAGCAGCAGTCATGACTGCTGTACTGTACTCATGACAGTGGGAGAAATGTTTCCAGCACCTTGTTGAATCTGTGCTGCAAAGAATCACATTTTCTGGTGGCAAAAGGGGGCCCAACCCAGCACTAGCAAGATTTAGCTATTAAAGAGGACGTTAAGTATTTAAAGGTATTTCGATTAGTTTCCTCACCAATCATTGCTACATATACTAACCTATTCCATGATGACAAATAACTTTTAGTCCTGTGTTATTTCAGCGTAAGCGTATATAAGTTTATATATGTTATAAAAGTCTGTATTAGCACTTTAGTACTCCTAAGGTTAGGGTTATAATGATCTTTTATTAATTAAGCATACACCTATTGTCATTCATTTTTACAAGGACTTTTGTTTTTCCCAGTTGTGGCTTACTACCCAGACAAACCAGTAAAAGCCCTAAGTGTAGCCTAATTAAATGACAGCTTTTGCCGTTTGCTCCAGTAAACTGTCATTTTACAAAGCTGAATGTTGACACACGATATTTTACTTTCTGCACCAACAACAATACCTGATCCTGTGTTTCGTACGCATTTCCATATTCTCGTTTCTCACAAAGGCCGGGTTAAAAGTTCAAGATAAGAGCTGAAATAAAGGAAACAAATGCAAATGTCGGCGAAACTGACAAGTCATTCAGACTAAGCAAAAAAATTCAGCTTTTCATACAGAATGAAGAAATGAAACTGAACAGTGAATGACTTAATCATCAAGCCCACCTAAAGAGCTATGTTGGCATCACGGGACAATTCATGTTCTCTAGTTCTCTGTGTAATTTCGGCTGTCAGATTGACCTGGCTCAGAACATGAGGCATATGATGTGTTGATCCAATGAACAAAAGCTTATTGTTGCTCTGATTAGCCATTTATAGCCCGGGGCCTTGTGGGTCTGAAGCATGTCTCAGTCAGCCCACCAGCCACTGTGTTGAAAGTTCAAATCTAAAGTTGGTGCTCTGTACTTCCAGCCTCTTTTGCATGCTTTCCTAATCATGGTTGTCCAACCTGATGCTTGTGCACGACAAGAAAAAAAAAAAGAAGTTAAAATCTTCAAAGCAAACCCAGGTTTAGAATTAAATTGCTCATTTCAGTGCCTTCATTAGTTCCAGTAAGGCATACTTCATGCCATGTGAAAATGAGGCTATATAAGGTGATTGGGGCACAGCCATCTCCATTGTTATGCTTGGCACAAACAGCAGGATCTAGTTGTGGTTGGTGTTTGCGTGCTGGAGGAAGCTAAACAGAGAAGTCTGTCAGAGCAGCTCTGGGACCATGTGAAGAACGACTGATGGAACACTTGACCCAGAGCCGTTCTCAGTTTGAACTGTCACACACTCTTATGACACAGCTCGAGGCATGCCATCATGAGTGTTAGACTACACAGTAAACACATTCATTTGGCCATGCATTGTAAAGCACAAACCAGCTCATGGACAAAAAAGAATTTATTAAACAGCTTTAAAAAAAAAACATGTTTGTGACTCAGGCTATACCCTTTGCCCTATTTTGCCCAAAACATATAAAAAACACAACAAAAACTTTCTGATGCTGCACATTCAAGGCAACCCCCCCCACCCCCCAAAACATCTTACCCGATTTTAATTTGGCCACTCCCATATCCTTGTTCACCTCTCCATCACTTCCTCGGCTCCTGCTATTTTCAGATTGCTCTCTGGAAGTCCTACGTTTTAAACACTCGCCCCCTCCACGGGCTTTAAACTTGCGCAGACAGGGAACGTCAATACCTGTGTCATCATCTGTCATCTAGCTATGAGACCAAGCCTGAAGGCTGGTTGCAACTAGGAGCACAGGTGTTGCTTATTTCCTGTCACTCACGAGGTTGTGCACCATGAGTTCGCCTCCTCTCCCCTCCCCCAGGAGTCAGACTGTCAACAGAAATATGTACTGTAATGTCTTAAGCTGTCTAAGGGAGGACATTCAGCACAAGCGACCTCAAAGCTGGGTTTTTTTTTTTTTGGTCATACAAACACAGTTGTGGCTTTCCGTCCGCCCTCCTCACCAGATTTGGATTTTTATTACTCGGAACGCTTCCTTAAATTCTAACTCAGAGTAAAGCGTCACTGTTTTGACACAGTGAAGAAGATCCAGTGCACATCACAGAGTTGGGCGGGAACAAGACTTCCAGGGAGCATTCTAAAAAAATCACAGGAGTGTGCAAAGGGTTCAAGCACCAAATCGACAGACAGTGACCAAATTTTAATTCAGGGAAGTTTTTTTTTCTCTTTTTATCAGGTGGAGTCATTTAACTTCTTTTTTTTAAAACCGTGCTTTCTATTTTACATGGTATTTTTGTTTACACACAACATCAGTTAAATGCACTGATTCATACACAGTATCATGACATCCTCTTTGTGCTCCAGCATGACTTTTTTATGGCACAGATCACTGACCTGCATCCACAGTCACGATGCACATCAGTCATCTGTCAAGTCACTCCTCCATGCAGCAAACTGTAAACAAACACATTCCTAGATGAGATGTCCTATAAAGTCCATTAAGACGGTTTACAAATGGCACGAAATACAAGAGTAACTTCATATAAAGACACACGTCTCACTCTCATTTTTGACATTTCTAACTTCTCTGAAGTATGCAGGACTGATATTTTTTAAAAGAACAACTCTGTTTAAGCCATACAGACTAGCTTAAAGATCACATCAATGCTTCTGATGCTTCTTATTGGATTTTGATTTTATCTACAATAAACCAAATGAGATTTTGGGCCTTTTTGACTACAGCCGAGTCAAATATAAAACAGTTTTTGAGTGCAAAACATTCACATCACACGCCACATTTATCATGTTTCTCATGACAGAGCTACATATCCACGAACACCATTAAGCACCAACCGAGTCCCCCAACCAGAAACATGGTGATCTGCATGCTGTATATAATCAGGTCATTAAGCACACCCAAGTCCAGACGCCGGTGCCCCAGCAAAAGCAGGATGACAGACAGCTTGTACTGCAGGCGCAGGAGCACACGCACGCTGATGTACTGCAGGAAGAAGAGCGCAGAGAGCGACACCCAGAGCAGAGAGGTCAGCAGGCTGCAGCCAAAGTAGAGGAGGAAGCGGAGGAAGCTGTACATGCAACGTGAGCGCAGGTACAGGTCAAAGTTATTGTACTTGGTCCGTACTAGCTTGGAAGTGTGTGCCGACCCACAGGCCGAGTGCATGCAGGTGGTGTGGGGGCCATGGAAACTGCGCACCCGCCGTGGGATGGGGATCACAGGCATGGATGGGCTACAGGAGCCCAACGAAGTGCACTGGAGTCCTTGATCCAGATGTGGGAGCTGCTTCTGGGGAGGCAATCAGCTTCATGGGGAGGGGATCCAGGATGCTCGCTTCCCTCTGCTGTCAGTCAAGGGTTCTCTTTAAAAATGGAACAAGGCTCTGTGAAGAAACTAGATGGTTAATATGCTTTTAAATGCACATTCAAACAGCACACACACCTGCAAGAAAGGCAAGCTTATGCAAACAATACCCATAGATATGCACGTTGAAAAAGACCTATGCATATTTTAAAAAAATTAAGCTAGTGATCATTTTTGGATGATTAAACCATAGCCACAGCACAGTATATGCAACCCCAAAGCATCCTTTCTTCATATTGTTGTCTAGAGATAAGTAATAGTGCAGAATCTTACATGAAACACCGAGACGTCTTCCTCCACAACAAAACAAAATATCACGGCTGTTTGACTCGCATACGTCGGGAGGATTGCATCACATTATTTAAATTTTCCAGCAACATGCATACAAGCTTTATTTTCCTATTTTTTTCTTTCTCAAGATAAACCGTGAAGGCGGCAGCGAGCCGGTGCGTTTACGTCCTGTCGCAAAATATACGAGTCATCCTGCTGTGACGGCAGAAGCCGACTTAAAGGGGAAGTGCTCCTCAAGAAAATGAGCTTCGTTTGGATTTCTGCTTGTTTGCTCGTATGTACTGTTCAGCTGCTTTGCAGTTATTTTAGCAACCACATATTAAGCAGGTATTACGTATCGTTTGCGCAATATGTCGACTGTACTACAACTCGAAGGCGAATCATATTAGTTTAAGCTAACTTCTAGGGTCACAGTTTCACAACCGTTTGGCCTTTAGACCACATTTCTTCAGCACGAATGACGTTTAGAAAAGGAGCACGCAGTGCCTGGATTTGTTAGAGTCCTTACAGTGTGCACATAAGATCCAGGAAATATCACATCGCCATTTTATTATGTCTTTATTTCATTCTTTTTCCTTTTGCTGGAAAAAGACATAATTTTTTGTAGTTTTGCCTCTGTACACCATCACAGTGGATTGTAAATTAGTACTGATAATATGTGATTGAAGTGCAGTGTTTCAGTTTTAATTCAAGGTTTTTTGTTTGTTTGTTTGTTTTTTTAATTAATAATAATAATAATAATATATAGTGGCCTAGTTTTTAAAAAAAAGAAAAACTTTGGACAGATGAAACCAAGATTAACTAACACCAAAATGATCATAAGAGATAAGCATTGATGTTAGTTTGGCCAATTAATTTTGAGCATCTGTGTATAAAATTGGTTGCAGTTCTAAAAAGTTCATCCAAAGTCTGCACTTCAATCACAGTCACATATGTGTGATTTGAAATGCACTGTGGTGGCTTATAGAGCAAAACTGCCAGAAACGCTGTACCTAACTGTACGTTCACAGTCACATGGGTGTCTCATTAGTCAGATGTGTTCACAAATATTCTGAATTCCTTAAATTGTGCCCTTGTAATAATAATAATAACAATGTCAATGAATATCAATGAAAATATAAAACTATAAGAACACTGGTAGTGCAAAAAAAAGGTATTTTCAGCCTTTCTGAATAATGCTAAATAATATACATATTTAAAAATCGCAATAACATCTGATTGGTGTGTTGTTTACCACACAAAATGCAATAAAAGCTACCATTTAGGACTGTTGCATTAGACTGCATTAGTTTACCTTGACCTATTAAACCTACGTGTGTGTTAGAGAAGCCAGCAAATTGGAGTCCTGTGACTTGCGGCCGTTTTAGTAAAAAGACGCGGCAAAGGGCAGTCTGCAAACCAGACACATTGTTGCTATGTGTGTCCATTTGCACGTCCTCATAAGCTGTGTGCCACATAAACATGGTCAAGTCTCTCTGTATATCACGTAACCTTCACTGGGCAGATTTATTGGTCAGCCCAAGGATTATATCTCTGGTATCTGTCAGCAAGCCAGATGGCAGCAGGTGACCATAAGTCATAATAAATGCAGGGTTTTTTTTTAGTTTTTTTTTTAAGGCGTTTATTACAGTTGTTAATAGGGATCTGGGTCACTTTGCTGAGAATTTAAAGGTGTATTATGCAACATTAGAAAAACAAACCTATAATATTTAATCAAACAAACATAAAGCTGTCACTGAGGCTGAATATATGAATCTGTGTGCTTTTCTTTCGCATTATGATTGATTTTAGTAATGAAATCCATAGCATAATAATTTGAGTGGTAGCCAAAGTCTGAAGTCAGCTCTGACTTTACAAATTTAATGGCTGTATATTTATTAAAATGGAGAGTATTTTCTGTGTTCACTGGCACAAAATGTTATCGGAGCGCTTTCCATTATAAGTTTGTAGTGGTTCGCTTCACTCCTTGAATCAAAAACTGTCTCTCGGCAATCTCCTTTTTCCCCCCAATTTCGCTCTATATTACTTAATAAAATCTAAAACGGCACCATACACTTTATACCACACTCTTCAGGGTGCCATGGTGCGCTTATTTGATAAAAGTTACTCTGTAATTACAATAAAATCTATTCTCATTAAAACCTGCATTTCAGGTGTTGTGTATAATCTCCGTCTGTATCACAACTGTGGTAAAAAGTGTGTGCTGGGCATAGACAAGTGAGTGCAGCCTTTAAACCCACTCACCAGCAGTATCAGCCGTCTAGATTCTATATGTTGCAGACAGTATTGTTGAATCCTACAGATGCCTATATTGCTTCCTTCAGTGAGATATTTACTGAGAACGTTTTCTCTTAAAGAGTTCTTGAAAGCTCAAGGTCGTTGCCGTAGCGCTTATTGGAAGCGACGCTTTGAATGCTGCATTTCATCATCATTTGCTCATGTAATCATTTGCGCTAATGTATGAACTTGATCTTTGGGTTAGCGAGAGACAACTTCTGTGCAAGCTTCAGGTGAAAAACAAGGATAATTCTCATTTTAAATAGAAAAAATAATGTTGCCCCTGGAAATGTGAACCTTAAATCTGCACGTTATTCCCATTAGGGATGGAGGCTGAATCCACACTTATCTTCATGGACAATTTTATCACAACCCAGTCATATAGAAGTATCCAATAGATCGCCTTTAGCTGTACACGCTTTTTTTCCCACAGCTTTGAAATGGGTCTTTGGATCTCTTAGGGGACAAAACCTGCAGCACAGGTTATTGGACTGATTCCACTTGGTGAGAAACTTTCCTGCCTATCTTTCTTCATAACTCCTCTTGAGACTTAAACTTTTAATGGGCTTTGGTTCTCTGGTTCTGGTTAAAAGATAAATTGTTAACATTTAGGGAAAAAAAAGTCTTGAAAGCAAAGAGACAGATCCTGTTCACGGGGATAAATAATACTGACCCAGTAGAAAGGGACACGTGTGAAAACTAAAGAGCAGGATGAGCAGAATTAGATAAATATGAAAACAATGAAACTTTCATTAGAGGAAAACCAAGTTTACTGCATCTTAAAAGCATTCACAAGTTCTCAAAATCTTATTCAGCTCACTCTTATGCAACTTACATTTATTTTTAACTGATATCAATCACTTGAGCTACAAATCTAACTAAAAAGAGCAAACAGAGTTTTAGTTTGAGAACTTTTTCTAATCATTTTATATAAATGTCTGTCAAACTATTCAGTCTATTGCTTGGATGTGACTTTTCAGCTTGGATGTCAGCCCAAGAAGGAAAACATTTTGATTTACCACCACTGGAGGGAGCTATTTCTCCAGGTTTCCCCTCGCATGGCTCACTAAAGGGCACAGCACTAAGCTATCTCATTTCTTTTCCTCCTAGAGGCTCTTCTGAACAAAATCCACCTCCTATGTTATTGCCTTCTTTCATAAATTAGTACATTTAGTGCCATTACAGCTGCAAATGCCACCTGCCAAATGGTGCCAAGTTCAGATGTTGGCTTCCCCCCGGCATCTGGTTAATAACTTCCTGTGTGCTGAGGAAGCTCCGATGTATCTTACCATTACCAAGAAAAATGATGTCAATAAAGTAGATGCTACTGATTTAGGACATCCAAGAGCCTCTGTAATGGATGTTTGCTGATTCTAATCATGCATTATGGCAATGATACTGACTCATATTTTTCTCTTCCAAACCATGAAGAGGTAGAGCGCTGCCTCTTCTTCACGAAGGTGGAGGTTAGTTAATATACTCTGCTTTCTTTTCTTTTTTTTCCCCCTAAGTTTAAAAGTACCTGAGGGATGGTGCTTTTAAAATGTCCTCGCTCTGGCTACTCCTTCATTCACTGACAAACTCAGAAGGCCCAGTCTACTCTGTAATTGCATCCTGGTGGAGTGGAAATTGTAATCCACAGCTGAAGCTATCCGCCCTCCACCTCCCACCCTCAAAACCTTCCACCAATACACTGCCTCTATAACCCAAAGAGTGTCCAGAGTAAGCAAGATTAAAGGGGCAACATGTCAAAAATCCTCTTTGACTCCTTGGTCTAAATCAATTAATTCATTAACTAAGTAGAGGTCACAGCCAATAGTTTGGGCTAAGACAAATTAAATCAATTAGTCGGGCTTATAAGACGAGGAAGACTTTAATTAGTGAAAGTTTAATCAAAGCCATTTTTTTTTTGTTTGCACTGTCCTGCGTTATGAAGCAGCTCAGTGGATCTTCTATAGAAAGATCTATTGGGCCTGTCAGATGAAAGTTTGGCAACATATTATAAAAAAAATAAATAAAACAAATTCAAAATGTGTGTGCAGTTGTTCCTTGGTCTGAGAATGTGTTTATGTTGAGTAATCATTTAGTTCTAGAGAAATGCAAATCATAAATAAAAAAATAAATGTAATAAATGAAAATGTGATAAAAGGCCCTAACAAACGACCAACTTCCAGGACAGTACAGGATGCCAAGCTTCTGTGTGAGAGAGAGAGGGAGCGAGTGAGAGAAAAAAGTAACTACCCAATTAAACCAATTAAAATAAAACATGACACACGCAGCTGGGTCACACGGCTGCTTCCAAGTTCCTTTGCTATATAAAGATGAATTATTACCATTAAGCAAGGAGCTACAGGCCTGTTCGGCGTTTCATCATCTCTTGTGCATGTGTGTCCCTTAAGTGCATGCACCCTTTGTGTCTTTCATAATCCTGTCAAACCATCTGTTTGCATTAAAACCTGCTCCTGTTGCGGTACAGATTTATTTGGCCAGATATTATTTTGAACTATTGTATCTCAAAGTTGTGCGAGTTGTGTTGTGTAACCACTGGAGCAAAAACATACAAAACATAACCACTAAAAAGTTAATGTGTCAGAAGCAGCGTTCTTGTTTAACTTTGACACCTCCATGTCTGTTCTGTTGTCCTGTTCTGCTCTCTGTCCTCAGACACATGTGGCTGCTTTGGTCCAGGCTGGTGTTAATCCTTGGCATGCGGGTACTAGGCTGGATTATGAGCGGATGTGGAAACATCTGTACGGGTGACTGAGAGGGTCAGGAGGCTGAGAAAAAAAGGCCTCTCTTGCATGTATGATGACATTCCTTAAATAGCGACCTAAGGCTGGGTTCAGAGTCCATGTTATTACCCATGCATCCATTTTCCAAATAGCAATAAACATGTTTACAACTGGCACAAAAATGGATTTTGCCTCTATGAGTATTTCCCCCCTTTGTAATAACTGTAGGGTTTAACTCACTACACACTGGCAGTATTAGTTGTTTTAGGTGGCTGCTTTAAGCTAATAGCTGTCTGCTGCCCATGCATGACCTCAGCTAATTCAAATAAGTAGTCTGGACCGCTCCACCATATTTGTGAAGTTGGTGCCTTTTAGAAAATACAAATAACACATCCAAGGAGGTGTGTTTTACAGTTTTGGTGAGTATAATTCTTGCATTTTCTTATATTGTAACTGGGTGATGAACATGCTATCTATGGATGCATCTTGCTAACCAAATAAGATAGCATTAACTGATAAATTAGCATCGTCAAGTCTAAAAATGGTCTTGATGTGCCCTCCCACTGTTTCTATTTCATGTACTCGTTGTGGTTTTGTGTCAACAACACTTTGTCAATGCTTCTTACTCTAAAGGACCTAGATGCCATTGCTCTAGAGGTAAGATCAAGGCTTCTTAGTGTAGTAGTTGACATCACAGTGGCTACATTCAGCCTTTATATACAATCTGACAGTCTGACTGAAGGAAAAAAAATCAATTTCACATACGCAAATGCTTTAAAGTTTTAGTCAAGCTGTGCATGGTTCTAATGAAATGGCTGAAACCAAGGAATCGTTAGCTAACATAACATTAATTGTTATCTCGTCATGAGATAAGCAACTAGTTTGGATGACATTATGAGATAAATTTAGTGGTGTGGTAGCCCAGTGTTGTTATTCTGTGTGAACTAATAGATTTCTAGAAACATCTGAATAACTGTAAGAGCCCAAGTGAAAAAAAAGGGATGTTTTAATGTTGAAATTTTGCATTATACAATCAAACTATATTGCCAGTTTTCCACCATACACATCTATTTTAAAAAATCTGTTTTTGTTCTTGCTCATCACAAACCTTCAATGAGACTGTGTCCTTGGGGTTTGTGTTTTGCATATAGAGACATTTCTATCTAGCTTGTGATGCACAGACATAAATATGCATGGATGATTTAGAGAGCAGGGGAGACTGGGGGGATTAGGCCCGCTTCACTTCATACTGGGAGAGTTTGAGGAAGGAGGAGGTTTACATCAACAAGCCCTGATTTATGTTGGAGAACAGATGGCAGAGAAATTGCTCTGTTTGGAAAAGATGTGCAGTTCATTTCAGCTGATATGAGAGCGGGAGGGACAGAGACAGAATTGATTGTCATGGACAGTGAGGGCTGGGATGTTGCTACTCTAGAACTGGTAGGGCGAACTTTACTTTTACTTAAAAGCAAGTTAAACTGGGAGCTTTTCTATAGCATAGGGCAGTTTATCACAAGGCTTTTACATTCATTCGCCACGATCTCCATGATGATTTTGTGATGGCCATTATTTTACTGAAAGGTATCTTGTTTTTATAGCCAACAGTTAACTGTGAAATGGTTGTGTGAACCCTCTTGGCTTCTGAAGGTGGACAAAGCAGAAATAACATAAGAATCACTGGTTTAATTGAACGATTGGTCATTTCAGCATATGTTGAGTCCCTTTGTTTACATCATAATTGAGGAGAACACTTTCAAAAACACTTTAGGTGGAAGCTGCTGCAGAACTCTCCTAAAAGATAGGTGTTGCCACTAAGACAATACCACCACTTGAGGACTGATATAGGAAAAGAAAAAGTTAAAACCGGATTACATCGCAGAGTGTTTTTTTCCATAAAGTCTCATGTTTTCAATCTGTTGTAACATCTCTGTGAATCTCTGAGCTTTTCTAATGATACATCATTAAAAGGGCCGTGAAAACCAACACAGTCATGCACTTGTGTCTTCAACCCAGCTGCGGTAGCAGCGGCACAACATGCCAGGTTACAAAAATCGAGAAGTGCATGACCAGACGAAACAAAATCAAAATGCCTCACCGTGGCACAGTGTGACGGGGTTGAGCAGTGAGCATAAAAGCGCCCTTAAACCCTGGGAAAAGACTTTTGATCTGAAGGCGAATGCACAGATCGCCTGGTGGAAGGCAACCTGTCTCCAAACAGTCATCGAATTTATAAACAGACACATCCCCAACACACTGCTGTATCAGTCTGCAATGATGAACAAAAATCATCTGCTACATGTCCCTTTATAGTAGGGGACTCAACTCAACTGATTGCCAGCTGGTTGTATTCTAGCTAGATTCCTATATAAATGCAAAGGTGCTGAGAATCTATGTCATATTGCAGTTAAATCACTATGTTGAGGCAACTACGTCACTATTTGTGGAGGAATTTCTGTTTCAAAACTATGAGGTTCTGTCTCGACTCTGAGTAATTAATGTAAATATCTGAATTTCTTAGTATGTAGACGGCAACAGATTTGCGATTTCTGTCGATTTATTACAGAACTAATAGAAATTAATTGCTTTAATTTTCCCTAGTTTCACTGTAATATAATTGCCACATGTCTCCTACCTCCTCCTTGCCTGCTGTTTAACTCTGTTTACTGTGTGCTATATGGCTGTTATTTAATCTGTGGGGATCGCACTTCAAGGATGAAGTTTTACTGGCAGCAGAATGGAGAGCAGAAGTGTCATAAATAGTCATATGGCAGTGGTGAAGAGGTGACAGTCATTTTAAAGTCTTGCTACAGGCCATCTATACTGACTCTTTAGAACTGTCTTCATTTGTTCCCCTACTTGAATCAACAAGCCTGTCCACCACACATTGGCATCTCTGATGTACACACTGTTGTCAATTAAGAATCCATACACTATCATTACATCAAATAATTGGAAACCTGATACAGTGACCACATACTGGATCAAATCAATACAGCTCTCACTTCCAGTCAGCACATTTGGACACACCCAGTCTAAGAATTTTACTATATAATTGATTTATGGAGATTTAGTCTACAGGGACATATCGATCCAGATGAGGTAGCTTGAATTGTATATGGGGAGTCATTATTATTGTTATGATTAATATGGACATGGCCTATATGCCTGGGAATTGTTAAAAAGACCAAAAAACATTATGATTTCAAATCAGAGGCGCAGTCTTTCTGTGTTGGGCCATAAAGCAAACTGCCCCAAGGCTTCTTGATTTTAACAGTCTTGCAAACAGAAAAAGGTCAGCACTAATGAGAGCCCCTGAGTTAAGGGGGTGTCGATACAGACAAACTGAGATAGGTTAGGAACCCAGGATGTGTTATTTGACTGGATGTCAGCCTGTGTTTGCATGTTTTTGTGTAAACAGACTCACAAATATATGGTTCAAGTGAAAGGAAACTAGTAAAGTAAAGCTCGGACCACTAGCCACCATTAGCTTGATTGGCCTGAGAGGTCAACGGGGTCAATTGATGGGTCAATCACATTGTCGATTTGATGACCCAACCACATTGGCTTGGCAAACGGAGGGCTGGGTGCCGGATACACTCGCTCCTTCTCCCTTCGCTTGAGTTATTGTGCATGCCAAGGCTACGATACATTACTGCAGAAAAATCTATCCGATCACTTATGCTGATTTACGTTTGGACTGTGCTGCCTTGTCAAGCCTCTTGACCAGCTCATGTAAACATTTTAATGCAAGAAGATTTATACTGCAAATCATTTCACAGTGGAAAAAATATGAGTGCATGAGATGTGACATCAGAATGGTGTGTTTGTGCTGGATTTTTGGAACCAGGCTCAGTTAGTAAGAAATATTATATTTTATGTGTGAGCTTTCTAAGATAGATTTAAAAAGCAAAACAAAACATACAACTATCTCTAACCATCTTCACTGATGTATCGGTTACTGCCAGGCCCACATGTGAATTGGACCAAAACGAAGCCTAGATAGAAAGGACAAGATAAACGCATCAGTTTTCTAAGCCCGTCTCCTAACCTGTAGCAAAGTGCCAGGAGTCCTGCGTATCGTTATCTGCGGCCCATTAATGATACAGCAAGTACAAAAGTACCCCAGCTCGGATACCACTCTTCCTTTAACTGACCAAACCCAGAAAGCCTGGGCTATCAGAAATAAATACCTCCACCTTTTTCCCAGTGACATGATGCCAGGGTCAAAAAGTTAAGGGTCATGAAACCAGGTGACCTAACCTAAAGCTAACCTCAACCTAATACTGCAAGGTCTGATCTACATGTTGTCCACACCCATTCTTAAATATCTGGTTCACTGACTATTAAAAGTTAGTTTCCTGTATGCAGGCATGTAATATAGGTTTAGAGTAAAAATACATGAACATAAAACAAATCCAGTGAGATAAAAAAAAAAACATGCATGCAAGTATGGACTACGTTCTTATAGGTTTAGTGTTAAAAATCAAATGCTGCAGCTGCTTGTTAATATAGATGCTGGACAGTAATAGTAGGACTCTATACAAATCCTTCCACCTGGGTGGAACTGCTTATTTTCTTCTTAGCTGTCCACACCTCTTCCCCTCATCTCCATCTTTTGCTCCAGATGTAAGTAGTACCTCATATTTCTTTAGTTGCTGACTCATAAAGTCACTTGGTGTTTATGGGATTCCCGCAAACGTGTTTAACAGTATGCCATTTATTGAAAGACGGGTACAACGTTGCATTTTATTCCTTAGCATATGCTAAGGAATAAATTCTGACACAGAGTAAAAGCAGTACTCACTGGTAATAAAAAACACACACACATAAAAAGTATAAATGAAACAAAAATCAGGTTAAGGATATCAGTCAACAAGTCTGCTGTTTTTACAATAGCTGTTCAGCAGTGCTGCAGATCAGGTGTCCAGCCTCACACACGGTGACCCCAGGTTTGCAGGTTTGCGGTTACCTCAAACTCCTCCAATATTAAACACAGACATCTATTATCTGTAACTGGTCTCCATTTACACAGGAACACATACATGCAAGATACACCTGCGAGTCCGCACACACAAGTATTTGCCTGCACACCTACACACATGCACATTGCATGACCAAAGAGAATGCACGTGCACATGTGAACGAAAGACAATGAATGTGCTCAAAATAAAATATTTAGGGGAGAGAAACACATAGCCTGTAAAGTGACTGCGGTAAACATCATTGGGAGGAAGAGGCGGAGGAAAAAAGACAAGGCAGGTAAAATGGAACTTTGTGGTTATGCGCGCTTAGAAGAGGAAATTAGGCATTTTTAAGCATTTCCTCTTGACAGCAGCTTTTAACTACATGATTTGTTAGTAAACAAATTTAGCCCTGATTGTGGATGCTAGTGGTTTGAATTGTAGTGAATTCACACTGAACCTTTATTACATTTTTCAAATTCACATGTGTTTCTTGTATACCATTATTTTAGGACATTTTTGAG
>VUQG01001633.1:0-18936 GCA_015106755.1 Etia nguti | reverse complement strand
GGCCCGTAGCTACTCACCATCATGGGCAACTAAACTGGACAGCATGAGCAACCAAACCAAACTGTCCATGCACGACCGTAGCAGTATACCCAGCAGCCTGACTCGTCTTGCAGCTAACTCCTGCACAGCTCTCAATGTGTTCTGATCGTCACAGTCTGACAGCATATGTGGCGTCCTGTTTGGTTTGGTTAAGCTTTTGAATTGTTTGGCCCACAGGAGAGCAGCTGAAACTAAAAATACAAAGTCTGAGACATCATCATCTTCTATGTTAATTTGCTAATTTGCTAAGCTGTTGATAGCCAGTTGTATGCAGTATTGGACTAGACTTCATTTAAGCCACACAGCAACCTCATATGCTAAAACAAATCCGATGCTGATTATTAGGTTTCCATCAACTTTAGTGAAAGGTGGGGCCATGTTGATATACTCCAAATGTTGTAATAAAAAAGACTCTAAGAAGTTAGATGTTGAGGTTTTCTGGTTGATTAATTTCCTTTGAAGCCTATACATTATGGGTAAACCTTGGTAATTCTGTCACGGTACTCCCTCATCCAAAATCTTCACCCACTCCTTTGGGAAAATCTCTTGGTCTTTGGCTTCTAAATCACATTGTTCATAGCTAATTAGGTCTGTAAGTGCTTGCATGCAGTTAGGTTTTAGTTATTTATCCTAGAAAATA
Organism: Etia nguti; assembly: GCA_015106755.1. NCBI lineage: Eukaryota > Metazoa > Chordata > Actinopteri > Cichliformes > Cichlidae > Etia > Etia nguti. The sequence continues at coordinate 18,257 of VUQG01001633.1, read as the reverse complement.
CCAACTTGCTGCATCTAAAAACAGTGCTAAGATGCTATAATAGCTTGTGGAACCACCTTCAGCCTAACTTGAAGTAATCAATTCCTGTATGACAGTCTCTTAGGACCACCCTTCTTAACAATGTTGCTTCAGTTCAATTCATTTTTTATTCATATAGTGTCAAATCACAATTGTAGTCACCTCAAAATACTTTATATTGTACAGTTCATTAAAGTTTGCGGGTGTTATTTATGCACAGCACTCTTAAGGGCCCTCCACAGCATTTTATTAAGGCTGAAATCTGGACTTGCCACACCTGGATTCTTTTTACACCATTCTGCTGTAGATTCGCAGTTGCACTTGGGTTCATTGTTCTGTTGCATGACCCAATTTGGAACAAGCTTTAGCTGCTGGACAGATGGCCCCATGTTTGACTGTACAATACTTTGGTATACAGAGAAGTTAATTTAATGGTTGAGTCATTGACTGCAAGGTGCCCAGGTCATGTGGATGTAAAACAAGCCCAAAGCATCACTCCTCCACCACCGTGCTTGGCATTTAGTATGAGATTTTGTGCTGATGTGTGGTGTTTGGTTTCCATCAAACATGGTGCTGTGGATTATGGCCAAGCATTTCCGCTTTGGTCTTGTCTGTCCAAATGAAATTGTTCCAGAAGTCTTGTGGTTTGTTCAGATGTAACATTGCAAGCCTAAGCTCTGCTGTCGTGTTCTTTTTAGAGTGAAGAAGATTTACCCCGGCAGCGCTTCTAAACAAACCACACTTCATCAGTCTTTTTCTAATTGTTCTGTCATGAACTTTAACATTTGTTATGCTAACTGAGGCCTTGAGAGTGTGAGATGTAGCTGTTTGGGTTTTTGTCAGTTTCTCTGAGCATTACACAGTCTGACCTTGCTGGGATGACCACTCGTTGGAAGCCTTTGGCATTGCGTTAACACATACTACAGCCAGCAAACTGCCAAAACGTCTGCTTCTATAGAGGTGCTCACACTTGCTGATGATCAGTTAATCAAGTGCATTTGATTCTTCTTAATTCATGTGATTTTTGTTTTCACTATTTTTCGCAGGACTGGATCAACTCTTGTGAAAACCATTTTCTCTTTTCTAGTTTAAGTTTTATAATAGTATGCTGTTGTTTGGACTGTTTTGTTCTAATTAAGATCATTTAATATGAAAAGAACATCAATTTTCTCATTTTATTTTTTTTTATCAACTTGTACTTTCAGTTTCATGACCATAGACAACTTAAAAAAACCTCTCAGACTCCAGCTCTTTCTCTGTGATTAAAGGTTAGAGCTGCACATTTTTTTGCCTCCAGAAGCCACATTTTCAGAGCTGTTTACCAACATGACCATTAGGTCTTTCTCCTTGTATGTTTTCATGCAACTATAGTGCACTTTGCTTCAGAGCTTGTTGTGGCTTATCCTACCCAGGTGGGGTTTTGTCTCAGTCAGCTTGGTACAAAGAGCGTTTAGCCTCTCCTGAATAATGAGAGCATCCGGCAGATGGGGACCTAGGGATCGAAACCTGAGAGTGACATTCGACGCATGCACACACACACACACACACACACACACACACAGAGGGTACCTGGGGACTAAATGTCTTCAGGTGGTTGGTGGCCGTGGCGTTTCTTCTGGACATGTCACCTAACCCACAACTCTCCCTGACCCTTGCTGGGTTTCCATGTTGATGACTTAATGGAGCCGAAGTAGGTGTTGGTATAAGCATATGCTCTCACCTGGCATTGAAGTGAGAGTGTCTGTTCCGGTTGGGACGTCTTGATATTTTTCTGAAGCAGTGTTTAATTTGTATTTGCAATAAATAATAAGTAAATGCCAACAGACATCCAAAATTACTTCACGCACTAAACTTTAAAAAAAAAGGCCTAATAAAAGATACAATCAATGAATTCTCACCGGCAATTGCAAAATGAAACCTCCTTTGAACATTTTACACCTAAGTATGCCATGCTGTGGTTCAGCATTCACACAGGTTTGTGTCCCAGCTGTCAAGCAATCAGAATTACTGTATATTTGTTGGCCACATCTACGACTCGCCCTGAATGCGGTGCTCAGTAACTTATTGCCCCGTCCCTAACCTTTCTGGGCAGAGGAAGCATCCATCATCTTAAAGTGCGATCTATTCCGGTCCACCTTCAGCCGAGGTGAAGGGGTGGGGGTGGGGGCCGCTGAGCCAACATGTGTGCCGGCACAACTTATGGGCTGTCAGCACAAAGTGCAGAGCCTTGCCGGAAAGTGACAACCGCCGAATGACTGACAGTGACATTGCACCATCATCCCCGCTCTGCATATGAGAGTGTGTGCACGTTTTGTGTGCTTGCTTTCCCATAATTAAAGTTATATTTCTGCCTTTGACCCAGAGGATCTTTTTAATTTTTTTCCTGCAGTCTGCACAGAGCAAAGACTCATTATGATGCCTTCATTACTGCCACCTGAAAATGCAACTGTGCCGTATTAAAAACACCTTCACTGCTGCAGTGATGACTCTCATCTTTTCTCAAGAGTCCGTTTTTATTTGCACGTTTCAGTGTGGCTCTATATTTTTAGATCTTATTCACCCAACCATGTTCATGTCTTTCCTGTTGATGCCTCAAAATTCTGTTGCCGTCTCGGTGCTATAACAGTCTGCTCCTGTCTTTTTGCTTATCGCTGAAGCTCTTCTTCTCAAATTTTCTCCTACGTGACTCCTCTTCCTCTTTTATTTTTCATTTTTTACCTCAGTTTTTCCTCACTTTCGTGTATTCTCACCTCTCCTTTATGCCATGTGCTCTCTCACTGCACCCCCCCTCCCCCCGCCGACCCTCCTCTTTCCCATCAGCACCCAGGGACTGATGAATGCGTGGCCTCCTATTGATCGCAATGGGTGATGGATGATGGCTGGGAGATGAGTGATGGGGTGCAGGCAAAGGTGCCAATAAGGGGGCAGCCAGAGGGTGGGGTCTCCCCTACTGGTGTTAATGGGAGAAGACTAGGAGAGACGGCCGCTGTGGCAACCGCCCAGCTCCGCCTTCTCAGCCCCAGCTACAGCGAGGTGCTGTGTTTTTAGCTCTAGTTTGCATTTTCTTTTCACGCAGCATCTATGGGTCACACTTTTATGCGCATTGCACATAAATGCACCCTGCACTCCTACATGTATGTTTTGTGCAACTGCCTGACTTTGCAGAAAGTGTGCTGAAATGTGTGCTGGAGGTAGATGGAGGGTAAGGCTGTTTAAGTGTGCATGTGTGTGGGTGGAGGGCGGCGTATAGGTGGGGTGGAGTGCCCAAGTGGTGGTTAGCACGAAAAGATGATGGATGGCAGGGCAGGAGGGGAAGACTGCTTTGCAGCTCCAAATTGATATCCCAGCAAATGTTTTTGTCTGCTGTGAAAAATGGTGCCGCAACTCTCATCTCCACTCCACTCCACTCCGCTCCAAGCCCACCCCACCCCCAGCCACACACCCCACCCTCTTTCGTCTCTCTCTCTCTCTCTCTCTCCCTCTCTCTCTCGTTCGTTCTTCTGGGCTTCTCCCTCTGCAGTGAATCATGCCCCGCAATCCATTTCTAACACCCCAAGCTTCACTCCTCGTTTCCAAGTATTCTGACAGCACCTGATCACAGCCCTGGCTTCCCGGCTTTCCACTCACATTGCATACCTGGCCTTCATTTCCTTGTTGCCATAGAAACCCTGCCTCAGTTTATTGTTCAACACCTCTCATCCTTTATCCCTTTCTTTTGCCGTGCCCCTCCTGGCTCACCATTAAGACCAACCGATCAGAGTGGACTATCAGTTGTGAGCTATTGCTCCAGCTCCTGGGAGGGAATGAAAGAAAAAGTAAAAGTCCTCCAGAGAGACAGAGATTACTCTCTAATTGAGTTGGTAAAAGAACCACAAATTTTGGGAAAGCAATGCTATACAGGATCCTTGAACGCAAACTTCTTAAAATATGACTTAAAGCAACTGCTTTACATGGTTTGCAAATGTGACATTTTTGAATAAAGATTAAAAAAATAATATTGACAAGAGGTAGTCAGTAAAGTATGGGTTGAAATTAATTAATTAATCTATATCAACATGCTGTGTGGGCAAGACTTTATTTTTTATCTCTTAAGGGTTCAAAAAAAATGTTAAAAATAAATCAAAACATTTCAACAGTCAGTGGGCAATGTTTGAAAGTGCTCTAAACTTTGTAGTTCTTTGGTAAAAATTAAAAAAAATCAAGTGTTCGGGATGAGGAATGAGAGAGTAATGTTGGGAGAAAGGGATGGCGGAGTCGAGCGATAACGGGGGAATAACAGGAGAGATAGGGATGAGCTCACTTCTTTTTCTGTGCTTAAGGAGAGAACCATCTGCAGGAGAGATTGTGGCTCAGATTAGGAGTGAGGCGAGGCTTCGGTGGAGAGGATTACGGCGGCGAAACAGAAGCAGCACTAATAGAGGACAATCCAGCTGCCTGGAACAAGCTCTGCCACCCACCCGGGGGAAAACAGGGAAAAGACAGACAGATATTGGGAGATACAAGCCTCACACAAAAACATGCTTTAAAAGTAGTAGTTTCTAAATAGCTTTAAAGAATTTATTCTAAGAGCTTTTGAGACAAATACACCATATTAGGAATGATATAAATCTGCTTTATTATTTCTTTGCATGACTGGTTTGTACTCAGAACCCCTTTTTTGGTCATTTTACCGTCAGTAATGAACCACTGAAAACCATGAAAACAGAGTTTATTTGTGAAAATCAGAAAAAGACAGAACATATGTATATAATTTTTTTTTTTAAACCGGTGACCTAAAGAATTATAGAACAGCTGAGGTTTACTTATATTTATATACCCTAAATCTGAGGTTAGAGTTCATCTATCTTTGGCTCCAAGATAACTCTAATCCTAGTTCACTAACTCGGCTGCCCAGTGAAGGGGCCAAGAAGCCTACTCCCATAAGACCAATCTCTCTGACATCTGGGCCTCTGCCTTTCTCTGGGCTCCAGACAGATGTTGGATGACTGTTAAGCTCCCAGGGTTCTTAGGAAAGGAGAAGCGAAAGCTTACCATGGTTTAGCGGTACTTAAGAAAATAGCTTTGTGCCAGTCAAACATGTAAGTATGACAAAAGGTTAGAAAGGCTAACAATGCCTAATCAAATGTAAACTGAAGACATCCAGAAAAAGCATGTTGAAATTTCAGTATTTTGCTCCTACATATCTTTTAGGTTTGGGGCATTAGCATGCTAATGTTAGTTGTTACTTTAAAGCATAAGCATTGCATCATATTCACTGGACAAAATTGATGTAAACATCTGTGTAAGTGGCAGAACAGAGAAACAGAAAAACCGATGACATTCATTTTCTCAGCTTGGCTGTTTTTTAAACCACAGAATGACCTACTGTGTTAAAACATTCAGTCGATGTAAATGTGCTAACCCTATCAGGGATGGTTTCCATGCCTCTGCTAACTTTAGCGCTCTTCTAAAGATTGTGGGGGCTTAGATGCCTTGGTATTCAAAGTCTGCACAGATTTATGGTCGGTGTGTAATTAACACATCACTGGGAGGGCACATACAAATGCAGACACAAATTCCGCAGTGAGTTACACTTACATGTTAATTAAGCGAAACACACACAGTCATACATCCTTGTATATGTTTACTGTAATTTTTTTAGGGTATGTATTTAAACCTTTGAATAAAAAATCAAATTATATACTGAGATTTAGATGGGCAAATGTTCAGAGTGGTTTATCAGTCTGGATATAAGCATAATTGAGGGTTATTTGAGTATTTTTTTCTTCACAGCAAACAGCACATAACAGTATTTTGTTCTTGATCGTCTAAGAAAAATAGTAAGCTATAGAGGTGGGCAGATCAATCCAAATATTGATAGTATCGATGCTTTTATTGGTATTTATTCATACTAACATGATAGGATCAATACTTTGTTTCTATCCTTTTACCTCAATATGTAGCCCACTGAATTGGGTTAAGTTTTTAGGAATTTTCATAAGTTTTTATAATTTTTAGGAAATCAAAAACATATACCTCAAACACACACTAGGAAAAATGTCTAAACAACAAAAGTTGACCCAAAGTGCTTTAGAGACAGACACATTTACATTCCAAGCTGAAAGGTGTATTTTTTTGTTATTTAATTATTGTGGAAAGTAAAAATCACAGTGTTTTAGTGCTCATTAAAATTCTAAGTTAAAAGTATCGGTATCTGTATTGATATTGGCAACACTAGCCCTGTATTAACTTGGTATTTGCAGTATCGCACAGCACTAGTAAGCTCCTTTCAGCTTCTTCCTTGCCACAAGGGGTCGCCACAGCAGGTAGCTCACTATGTTTGATCTGGTAAAGTTTTCATTTCCTGACCCTGTTCTGAAAGAATGCACACTAATAGTAGTGTGTGTTTTCATATACAAGTATTAGTAATAGTGCTTTTTCAACAATTACCTAATCAAATTTCTCTGCAGTAAATCTGCATGATCATAAACTCAGTTATCTGGCATTCATTGTGTCTAAGATGAACCTATGATTGTGTGGCTGGTGGCTACTTCCACCACTTTCAGGCCTTGCACCAAGCATGTCCTTTACTTTTGGGTCTAAGCCTGGCCTCTTGTAATCTTGTTTTCTGTATGTGCTCAGCAGTTCAGGTTGGAGATTTTAGCCTATAAACTTTAAAAAGTGTTTTATGAAAATACAACATTTAAGCCTAAATGTACTATAAGTACTTTTTCTGCCCCAGCATAAGGTAGAAGGCTAAAAGATGTTGAAAGATTGCAAACCCACCCTGTTCACCCTATAATGTCCAGTTGTCTCTCTATAATGGCCATGATATAGTTTGATTGTTGGATTAAACACTTATCCCTCCCCTCAGTCTGCCTTATTGATTTTCCTTATCCCTCCAACCCCCCCCACCCTTTCCTCTGCCCCCCTCTTAAAGGTGAAGTGGACGCGCGTCCTGATAAATGGCAGAGGATTGATTCGTATTTAATTAACAATTTGCTGGAGACTCTCTCTCCCTCCTGACTTGACTCCCCATCCCTCCCCTCTCTTTTTCTCTCTATAAGGCCTCGGACGGCTTGTGAGACACGCAATGAGGAGAGGAGAGGTGATGCATGGATAATTTATAGCCTGATCGATAAGTCCTGGCCTAACATCTCCACTACCTGGATATGAGGGCCGGAAGGGGTGTCAGGCTCCACAAACGGGGGAAAAAGGTGAATGCTCAGGAAAGAAATAAAAGGAAAGACTGCCAGACAAGAGGAGAACAGGGTCAGAAGCAGTATAGACTTTTTTTTCAAAGACTAAAAATATAAAGTAAATGACAATCCAATATATGTTGCAAAGGAGAAATAAAAATAGAGAAATAACAACTGCAAGCTCAGACAGCTCAAGCGAAGTGTCTGGTGTATCAGAAAGGAAGTACCAAAGGAAAACTTGGTCAAATGTTAACATCCTGTAGATGGAAGAGAGACGTGTTTATATGGTCAGGAGCCGTCAAACAAAATCATTAATGTTAATAAAGATAATCACTAATCTGTACATGAACATAACAACATATACCAGTAACTGCAAAAATTAAACACAAACCAGAAAGAAGTGTACTTAATTGTTATGATGGGGGAAGCTTTTGAGTCTGTATTTATAAAAAAGAGAAAAACAAAAAAACTGCAAAGAAAGATTTGCTGACAGCAGATTTGATATCTTTAGCTTTTGGTGCATTGGGTAAATCTAAAAAGGTGCTCTATGGCGTCACCAACAGTGTATTTTGATAATCTGACATTTTTGTTGCCTCAATTTATCCACCTACTGAATAACTAAATTGTCTAAACAGCCTCCAGTCTGTGCCAAATCCATGGGTGCTGTTGTTCTGTCACTCATCCATTGGGGGGTGACACTGAGTGCACATTCTTTTTTGTTTCTCATCAGCTCTCCATGCACAGTCCTGAAAAGAAAAAGGAAAAAACAACAACATAACAAACCCTCCTTAAGCTAATTTTTAAAAACCCGTCTTTGTCATGAAACCTTCAATATAAAGCGGACAGACTAATATGTGGCAGAAGTGTTTGCATGACTCAGGAGAGGGAACAAAATTATTTACAAAAAAAATCCCCCCAAAAATCCTCGACCAAGGTGAGAAAAAAGGCAATTAGTTAGTGCTGCTGCCCCCACGCTTAGGATAACTGGCTCTGGCACTGGACACCAACCCCTCTCCAGTCCCACACACAAACGCACACATACACACACACACACACAGAAGCACAAGATGGGCCGCTGAGTGGGCACCATGTGTGATGAGACCACAGCATTTACAGCTCCCCACATAAAAGTGTTTTATCACATATCTTGTAATGCAACACATTAAGGGCTGCTGTTGTTATTCCCAGCAAGGTCATTTTTATCTCCTTCCCCGCCCGCAACCCTCGATCTTTGCAGTCTATCTCCCTCTCTGTCCCCTTGTTGCTGTTCTTAACATGGTAACTGCGATGCACGGCGCTGTTATTATACTCATAAAGGTGTGAACATGGGGAAAATATATGCATGGAGCAATGGGAGAGGGCTGCACGTTGACAAGGTTATCTGGAGCAGTGGTTTAACTGGGCACCCGTGTTTGTGTACTTGTCTGTTTCTCCCCCCCTTCCTCTTTTGGTTCAGCTGATATGCACAGTCCCGTGCTGGAGACACACAAGCGACATGTGTGTGTGCAAAATCTGCACTCTGTGTGTGTAATCATTTGTGGGTTCTGTCTTCTGTGTTGCTGCTGAACTGCTTTTGAGCTTATCTTTGGATTATTATTGTGCCAGACCTACTTTTACCTTCCATCACTATTTTTGATCTTTCTTTTGTTCAGATTTTTCATACAGTCATCATCTTAATGAACGCGTATATATATTTTTTTATTATTGTTATTACTATTCCCTCCCTTCCAAATTTAAGTCCGCAAGCTTTTCTGGTAATCCCATCAGTTCGGCCTCACCCCCCTAACCCAAAACTCTGCTTCAGCTTCAGCAGTAATAAAAGAAAAAGCATAATCCTGTGTTTAGAAATATGAGATTTACTTGTTGGAATCTGGCGAGCCATGTTGGATTAAGAAGGGCCTGGGCTGTGCCCCCATGGTGATCATGCCTCTGGATGGATGGAGAGGGCAGTGTGGAAAGTGTAATAGTTATAGCTACTGAGGCCTTCAAATTTAAAGTCTTTTAAATATTTCTTTAATTTTATTTCAACTCTTGGGGGCCAAAAAATGTGCAAATAATTTTGGCTAAAAAAAATACAAATGCACCTCGTTTCATACCCCATGTCATACATAAAAGGAGACGGTCAACACACACCAGACAGATGCGTCTTTGATTTCTTTCCTTGTGCACATGTGTGTGTCTGTAGGTGAGTCTTTAAAAGAGAAAGTGTGTGTGCGTTCATGTTATTTATGGCTGCCTGGATTTGAGATGATAGAACTGGAAATTGGGGTGCTTTTTAATTTTTTTCCCTTCTCCTTTTTTTCCCACCCGTTCTTTACTGCAAACTGCTCATTTATTTAATACCCTCTAAAATGTAAATCCGTATGCACACATGCATCCCGGACAAAACCCCCGATGTGAATTTTATGTAAAACGTACCCATAACTCTCGCCTACGATGTAACGTATGGCTCTGTGTAATTTCATTACGTAAAAGGGTTTTTTGTTTGTTGGAGAGCGGGATGTATGTGTGTGTATGTGTGTCTGCACGCATTTGGACGTGTGGATGAGGTTTAGGATTAGAAGAAGAAGTGATTATTAGCAACGCCGTATGTTTGTTTGCGCCCTGCCTGCGCATACTTTACAGGGTCGAGGGTGAATGTGTTTCAGCATCAAGATCTCGGAAATGCAAAGTGGACAGAGGCATTAAATAAAGAGGAGAGCTTTTCATTGGCATTAGAATAATCCAAGCAGGGTTTTGTTTGGAGAGTTTTTCCTTGCGCCCCATTTACATATGAGGCCGAATCATAAAGGTCAAACACCGATAATTTCTAATACTCTAAGTAATGTGAAATATGTGGTATGACCTCAGCTGCGATAAACCTTCCGAGAAACATAAGTGAAGATTAGAAACGTGGTTTATTTTGTTAAGTACGTTTTGTTATGGGATTTAAAGATACCATTTGGAAATGCCGAGAATCGCGTGCAATCAGTGTTGTGTGTTTTGTAGAATGACATATTTTTAGTCTGGTTTAACATGGCTGTGTTTACTTTAATAATGATTTCATCCACCACATACATGTGTTTTCTGTGTTTAATCCTCTGTATTTGTTTTTATTTGTCATGTACAGAATGTCACAGTGAAGCAAAGATGCAAATAGCATCCAGAGAAGAACGCGCTTTCAGGAAATCTGCATGAAATTCAAGCTTTTGTGAGGTCATTAATAAAAATTAGGAAAACTTGTGTGTAGATGCGCTCGATTAATGAATCCTTCAGAATTTACCAGCGTGTGTTTATCATGCCTGCCCCTGTGGGTGCATGTTATTATCTCTTTATGCTATTCTGCTTCTCACACATGGGCCTTTTATTCAATTAGTGGAATTAGAGTATGAAGGGGAAACAGCTGTTTAACCCTTTCTTGCATTGAGAGATTAAAGTGTTTGTAAAAACCTGCTCAGTTTTTGCATCTTTAAAAAAACACTCTGTTTTTGTGCCATGTTTGTATTTAATATATGTTTCATTATGGCATTTAAATATACCATTTCAATGTCACCAGCTTGTGTAAGGACAAAACCCACTGCACAAACATCAGATCTGAACCTTTTCTTTTATTAATAAAAAGCCAATCTATAATGTGGAAATCATGCTCTGCTGGTATTGATTGAGGTTGCCGGGTTAGTGCGCTGTGTGGCAGTGAGACCAAGAGTGTATTTGTACATAAATATTTGTGGGGTGTGTGTGTTTTATATGTCTCATACTGTGTGTGTAACCTGTACCAGACACTTCAGTCTATTGGATTGAGATTCATTTGCTATTTAAGGGTCAGGGTTTAGGCCGTGTGTGCGTTGCATGCCTCACTGATCAATACTATTGCCACACATCCTGCCTGACCCTGGCATTTTGTCACAGTAAATCCCCAAGATCCCTTTTCTCCTGTTCACCCCGGGCCTCTCCCCCCTTCTGCCTTTTTTGCTTCTTAAGTCATTTAAAGAAGTGATGGACTCAAGGGGGAGCACTTTGAAAGATCTAAATATATTTAATGTAGCAGGGGATGGCTGTTTGATGGGTAACGCTCAAGATTCAAGTGATGGTCTTCTCTCTAGAGGGATGCACTGCCGAAGAGATTTTTGAGTACGTCATTTTGTGATGACTTGGTTTATTTGATGTGAAAGCTTGGTGGGTTGATGCTGGAATAAATTGCACAATGAGCATTATTTATTTATTTATTTTAACCTATTTGTACAAGAAGATTTTTAGTTTTTCAACATATGCAAAAAAATCCATGATTAAAATCACTAAAACCATTTGCTATGAAAGTTCATCCATATCCTGGCCAAAGATTGACCAAAATGAACCAAATATAATTATTTAATAATGATACCAGAGCTCTAAGTTTTATATACTATGTACTGGTGTATAGATTTAAGAAAGTACTGTTAGTATTTTCACTTTTTTTTAAAACGGGTGTATAAAACCATCGTAGAAGTGTATGCAAATGTAGATACAGACAAACAAACACAAGCTGTGAAGTGTCCTTCAGACATCCTTCAGCATCCCTCTAATTCTATGCAAAATGCAAAGAAGATGCCCTTTCACCTTTCATCTCACTGCTCTACATACTTTTCTCCTTCCATCTCCCTTTTTTTCCTTCCCTACACCCTACCTTGGTGGCAGCCGTCACACTGCACAGATGTGTGTGCCTGTCCGCTTTGATATAGTGGCATAAGGTTTTCCTGATGACCAAGGTCAGGGACAAACAATCTATTCAATCCACTCATTATTATTAGTGGTATAAATAAATTTGCTTGGAAGACTGCTCCTTGAACTTTGAACCCTTACCCTCGGCTGAAATTTATCTTTCCACCATTTTTCCCTGTTGCTTGGTGATGAAAGGTGTCTTTTCCTCAGCCTCCCAGTCTTCTGCGTTCTCTGCTCCACATTGGCAACAAATCCATTAGCTGAATGAGATGAATACTGCAACTCTACATACGCATATGCAATATTCAAAGGTAATGTTTTTAGACTAGATTAAAAAAATAAACATAAAAACTATATATATTCTTATAATTTACTCTAAACCCAAATAAGTTGACAGAACCTTAAAAATAAAGCTGTTTTTATTTGTCTAAGCTGATGAATCATAAATAAACAAATACCTCCAAAAAGTAAATGTTTGTATTTGTGCTAGATGTACTTTTGACTTGTGTTTATTTATAGTATAACTAATAGTAATGTAACCTGTATAACAGTGTAGAACTGTAATTCCAATATTTGAGCAGCTATCGCTTACCCAAATTAAATAATACAATTATCTATCTCATTGTTTATTTGTTTTCTATGAAACTGAGGTATTCATCAACAACTTAGCAACCCACTGCACTCATGTTGTCACAATTATTTTAACATTTAGGTTAAAATAACAACTTGGACAACTTAACTGAACTCAACATAATAACTTATCATTTGCAAATGCAAATGCAAAAAAAACCCCAAATAATACAAAAAATATATAAGAATAGACTGTATATAAAAGATGGCTGTAGCAGATGGAGCCTTAAACCTGCAATCATTCCTATAACCAGCAGGGGGAATTCTTTCGGTTGCAAAGTGTACAGACAGTTGGTCTGTAGACTCAAATTAATAGACATAATTAATAGATTAAAAAGTCATGACTACAGTGCTTATCAAATGTATTATTCCACCTGTCACAAAAATGAAGAAAACATAAATATTTTACAAAATCTGACAAAAATGACCAAATTTAGGTTTTTATACCCAAATTTGAGCGTGCACACTGGACTTCTCTGAGGAGTCAGAATTTAACCAGACATAGCATTTGACCACTAAAACTAATTTTTCAAGTGAACATGTAATGTGGTATCTTAATCAGTAAAATATTAATGTGTTTCACTATTAATTCTGCCTATTTTTTTTGTAAAACAGTAAATTTGAAAATTTATGGAAATCAATCATAAAAGCAATAATAATATGTATTTATTTATTATTTTAGCATTAAAAATATCTTCAAATAAAGAGCTTGTGCATATTGGTGGGTTAACCTTTGCAGAAACATAAAAAACTGATTTTGATAATTACCAGTACTTTCATTGTATAGGCAGAAGTAGCATAAACCTTGGTTGATAGTCGAATAAATTCGTTAAGCACTGTATATCATAAACCAGGATGGTATAGAAGTGCCACGAGCTTGATGAACACTTTTCTGAAGAGGTCATAGTATTAGTCACTGGATTCAGGTATGAATATATCGACTGAATATATCATGATGTTCATTTTGTGAAGCATATGTATATGATAAAGGAGAATATTCTTTAAGTGGAATTACCTTCCGATTGACAAGTTGCATGCAGTTTCCCTTTCTTTCATGGCTCATCAAATTTGTTTTCAAAAAGATTAAGAAAGCAAGTCCATGTATTGTATAGAGTATATAAATAAAAGGTCACAGGAATGCGAAATATTTAGCTTTGTAGAGTTTTTAAGTAAAATTTGCAAAACTTAATGTGCCTAATTAGTTCAAGCATTTGAATTTCCAGTTTTAATAAATATTAATGAGTCTAATAACATGATACAGTGACAAAAAATCTTTTTAAAAATAAAAAAAAATAAAAAATACGTATAAAAACACCACAAACCCCGAAACTTTTGTAGTCAAACTTTAATGCCATTATAGCACATACAATGTTTATATGTATTATAACTTAAACCCTCCCAACATCAGCAATATAGATACGGTCAAATCTGCAATCTGTGAAGGCAATATATAACAACATAAAAACTCCTTGCACATATACTCTTCCATAGTGTCTATAGCACAGATCCCTCACCGTGCTTTTCATTACTTTCCAACTTTCACCCTGTAAAACAAAAACCTCGGTGTTTCAGAAAGGACGACATGAAGAGTTGTACACCATACTGTATTCTGCTCCTGTATTAACAATAGTTCTCCCTCTTGTCTTTGTCCCTGATCTCTCCCCTCCCTCCCTCCCTACCCCCAGAAACCAAATTATAAAATCATCGAGAGCATGATGAGATTGCTGCTCGGTTATTAATCTTCAATAAATACATCTTGACCCAAGGATTAAGTGTATGCCCTCTCCACCCCCTTGTCCTCTCCACCCACCCACCATCACCCCGCGCCACCCCCTCCACCGCAGCACACACCAACCTCACTCATCTCTCCAGAGATCCTTTGACATGAATTATGAAAAAAACGGAAAAGAAAAACAACAGCCAAGGGCTGAGAGAGAGAGCGAGAGAGAGAGAGAGATAGAGAGAGAGAGAGAGAGAGAAAGAGAGACAGGAGCTGGAACAAATGTTCCAACCTGCACTGACTATTGGGCGAATGATGGCAGCGACCTTGTAGGGGGTCGCCAGGCTCAAGTGGGATTACTTCTTCCCTCTGGGAAAGACAAATAGCATAGCTGGAGACACGCTCAAATAGAAACCTTGGCACGCAATAAGTAAAATTTTCAGATGGTTACAACATATATGCTATATGATATTAGAAATAAAAAAGAGAACCTTACCTCTAATGTGTAAAACCACCACTAAACAGGACTTTTTTTTACTAGAATGATTATGAACAACCTGTTATTGCTTTATCATGTGATGAATATTTCTTCGCAGTTAGGCTTAATGAGGGAAGACGCGAGTCCTGCCTTGCAATTCTGGCAACATTGATTACCTGATGCAGCACTTAACATAAGTAGGCATGATGAGTTAGGTGACTGTTAATTATAGTTAGGATTAGAAATTCTCTAAAAAAGTGAGAAAAATAATATTGATTTAGCAAATTTGCTCTTTATTCACTCTGCAACTGTCAACTGCAGTGACATTAAAGGAACTGACTCTGTTGTAAAGAGTTAGATGAGAAAGTCAAGACCAGTCTGTGTGTAGACAATAATAATAAAGGAATTAGGTTTTATTTATGCTGCAGGAAAAAATTAGACATTAACAAAACAGGAGACTGTCTCGAAATCATTATAAATTAGAATGTTGTGCAAAAGTCTTGAGCCACCCTTCATTTCTTTTCCAAGGAGCCAGACTTTTAAGTCTTTTTGAAAATGGTCTTGCGCAATTTTTGTTTGGTAAGACACTTAAAACTAACCAGTGAATCATTCAAGCATATAAAAGGCATTGAACTCAAAAGATGAATTTGTGCTGTCGACATTTAACAGATGACATGACCTGACACGGGACCTGAGAGATACATCTGGCCTTTCATCCATCTACGTTAAGCATCATCAGAAATGATCTTAGTGGAAGGGTGGCTGTCAACAAGCTATTCATGAGGAGAGGAACAGGGAGAAAAGGCTGAGGTATGTCAAATTTCTCAAGAACTGAAAAAAACTGTGGCAGCAGGTCTTATGGAGCAATGCATCCAAAGTTTTAATATTTGGTTCAAATCATCAGTGTTTACGTCATTAATATGATGAAAGTATAAATTGGATTTTGATCCACCATGCAGAACGCTGTGGAAAGTGTTTGGCTTCATTTTTTATACAAACACACTGTCAATGGAGTAAAAGCATACCTGAATAGAAAAACACACAACTGAACACTATCAGTCATGGACTGGCCTCCCCAGTGCTCATACCTCAACATTATTGAAGCAGTGTGGGATCATTTTGACAGAGAACAGAAAGAAAAAAAGGAAACTAACATTCATAGAAGAGCTTTGAATGTCCTTCAAGAAGCCTGGAGAATTATTCCTGAAGATTAAAGGTGATCATACCAAATACTTTCAGGCTTGTTAGAAGTTCACAGACTTCTGTTTTTGCCTCATATACTGTTTGTGTGTATGTTTGCAGCAGGGTCAAGCTGTATCTGTATCATAGCTCTCCATGTGTATGAACACATAAACAGTTTAATTGGGAGTTACACGTTTGAGTATTTCTTCACATATTTTTTACACTTTGAGTGATATATGAATCAAGTAAATAATATAAAACCTTAATTAGTGGCACTGAGAGATGTTGACAATGGTGGATTTTACCTTTAGATTGAACCAGGCAGACACTTTCCCAGAACCGAGGAGCCATCTCCTGGCCGTAGCTTTAAGACAAGAGACTCATTTCTGTTTGAATGCACAAGTGAATATTTTTGTTTTTGGTAAAACAAATCATGATGTTTTTAATCTCTTTCCAGTTTCCCCCCCTTGCAGCTCAATTTTAAAACACTAAAGAGCAAACATTCAGGGCTTGCCCTCCTTGTCTCTTCACCCCTCCCTCCTTTTCATGCAGGCAAATAAAAGCGTGTAAGACTTGAGTGGTTCAGCTACCCTCTCTTTCATTTGCCACTTTAAATGCTGGCTTCAAAATCAACAATTATACTAAGTGATTTGTCACGTCCTACAGCGAGCGAGCAGGCTCTAAAAAAATGTATACCACGTTGCGGCTGTTTTTCTGTCATCTTTGGGCTTTCCATGTTCTGGATGCAGGAATTGTACGTCTCCCATCCCTGGCTGGCTTCTCTCCTATCTGCACTGCCACTAAGAGGTGACAGCTGAGCAATGGCCTTTCGCGGGCGAAGCAATAATTGAAAAGTGTGATGGCTGGCTGCCTGTGTAGCGACCATCTGCGAGTCTGAGTGGTTTTGGTGCGTGTTGGACTTGTGGGTGGGGAGGTCGAAGGGTTATGTGAGAGCCAGACAGCCTCCCCTAGGGAGCTGTTAACACCTCATAGAAGCCAAAAGGCTCGGAGAATGCCCTTTGCAGAGCCAAGGCTCCTAATGAGAAAGAAGGTGATTATCCCACTGTGATAATCATATAAGCACGTGCTGCTATGAATCCTGACAACAGTACTAATGAGCAGCAGAAATATGGTTAAAGCATCACTATTTCCAGTTTGCAAATAAAGTTTTTCATGGGCTAAATTATCACTGTTGAACTGGGGGTATTTGACTGGGATACTTGCAGATGGAAAAATTTATTACCCAGGAAAACAATTAATGCTGAAATGATTACTCAGTTACACAGCTGAAGCACAGAAAATTAATTCCATGTACGTTTGATAATTATTTATTTTGTCCATAAATCAAAAACAGTTTGTTTGTCTTTTTAAATACTTCAACTATTTCTTATTAATTCTGACTTTTTGGTCCACTCTGAGCTGCAACTTAATACTTAATACTGAAAAACAAAAAGACCGACTTGCGCTTCTATTCTGAAACGAGATGGCCTTTTATGGGTTGATGTTAAATATCACTGCATTCATATGCAGCTGTAAAACCGGTGTGAAGGATGATGCGTTAACAAACACAACACATGAAAATCAGTATGTGTCTCATGCACACACTCCTGGGTTAATGCCTGTATGAAGTGCTTTGATGATTGCATTAAAGATGACAAATACCTATATGCCAGCACTGAGAGGAAGAGCTGAGTGATACATTAGCCAATACATTTCTAATATGAACGCTCCTGAATGCATTTCAGTCAGCCATTGCAGACAGATTACTAGATATTGCATTCCTGTCTAATAATAAAATGAAGAAATAATTATGCAGCTTGCGGGTAATGGGGAGGTGGAGCAGTGATGGATTTGATTAAAGTTGTCAGAGAAAACACACGCTAATGACCGTGTTGATTAGTTACATTGCTCTAATGCTGCTGCTGGTGCCATTAATCTGCAGTATAAACAAAAGTATCATGCTGGTCCGTGCTGTGCTTGCAGTTTGTTTGCTTGTGTGCACGTCTAACATCATGGTGACACGTTCTATTTTTTTTGTACTATCCAGTCAAACACAAAGTTTTTATTGTGTGCCTGTTATTTGGGCATATTTTAATTTGACAAATATAGCTAAAAAAAATATTATTTTGCAAAAAAATTCCTACCGTTTACCCATTTTCTGCCTCCTCTAAAACTACAAAGCCCTACCCACTGCAGGACCTTATTCAATTAACACATTCCCTTAATTGATTGATATCTGTACCACAGATAATCCCCCTGTGCTCCTCCTCTCTCCCCCTCACTCCTTCATCCTTCCCCCCCTTTCTGAGATCCCAAAATGAAAAAGAGCACACTGCCTCTCCCATGCATACATTCACACATGTACACATCCACG